>JAGVSP010000340.1:0-70000 GCA_022494985.1 Micrasema minimum
CTTTCACGTGTCCACTTTTAAGTACAAATTACACTTCTCTGTCTTACTTGCAACACGATGCAATGTTTACCTTTTTAAAAAATAGGTATTATTGACTCTTTTATAAATCAAGAATGTCTCCTAAACTATTTTTTTTACCACATTCAACTCTTGATTCTATTTCCGATAATCGTGAAAGTATTGGGTCTAAACATTCTAAATTAAATTCATTTAAAGGGAATGGTATTTTGACTATACTCGTAAATTTGTCAAAATTCCATGTATCCACTTTTCCTTACATTATTAATAACACTTATCACAAGACATTTTTTTTTATCACTTTATTGAAAACACGTTCTATAGCTTATTATATAATTTAGAACTAGAAACACATTTACCATTCAAAATATTTTCTTCTGCATTAGTTTGCACAATTTTCTCTGCAATCATAGTATATTTTTTACTGACATTAATAGTATCCATAATATTATAAGACTGAAGAATAATAAAAATCGATTGGCTTTTAAATAATTAACTCAGTCGTTGGTTATTAATAGTCGTAAAATAATACAGTATGATAATAATTATTTATATTATTATGGTTTTAGTATTCATGGTCAACGTTTTGTAAATACGTTAATACCATCAGAATTAATAAATTATAAAACCCAAATTGGACAAGAATCATTAACTTTATTATTATTTCAAATTAAATTTATAAGCTCGATGCACACAGATGACAATACAAACAATTGCTTATTAATTTATTGTCAACTAACTTACGAACCATCACGCCATTCTACGTAGGCAGAGGTTAGAAGACCACACCACTCGGTCCTGGCACACTTCCCTTGCTTCCTCCACATTCATACATCTTCACATGCACGCACGTCGATTATTCCGACTTTTCGCATGCTCGCTTTCAGGTATTTATCTTTAGACTTCTTAGGATAATTATTATTATTTTGCTGTCACCTTATAGTAAGATATCTTGATGATTTAAAAAAGGCCAAAGATTAGGTCTTGCCCGTTATTTTTAACTTTTTTCATTTATCAGTGCCGTTATTTCCCTAGCAAATAGTTTGAAATATATTTGATAATTTTTTTAAGTTTTGTGGCTGTCAACAAATCTGGAACGTTATTTTGAAAACACCGAAACACGCTGGCTTTCGGTGGAGCCTTAGAACTTTTATCCGTTTCGAATGTTGGAATTTTCTTTAAATCTTATGTGATGTGTTTCGGTGATGATGATAAGAATTAATTTTGATGTTGTTAGTTTTTTTTCTAACGTTTTGGGATACGGTGCAGCACTAAATGAGTTACCCTACCACAAAATTAGCAACGCCATCAAGAACGTTGGCATTCATATTACATAAATATGTCATACCAGCTTAAAGTTTGCTATGTCGTAAAAATACGGCAAAAACTTAAGTAAAACCTTGAGGTCTTCATTATGTTTATTGACGGGTAATTATTTTTATGATAATTTCGCTAAGAAAACATAAAAATGACAACGCCATACCAAGAATCCACAAGACAAACTGTCCATGAAACTTTTTTCTATTCGGACTAAAATGTCCGTCGTCCACAATAGTGCGTCCATTAAAATACACAGACATGTTTCTCTTTGGTGTCAAAAGATGCTCGCTCCATTTGTTGATTAAACCATTTTCGTGAAAATACATTATATACTTATCGATTCTGTGGAGTATTGGAGTGCCCTTTTGGAACGCCCAAGAATGCAAGGATGGAAATATCTCATCCCGAGTGACACGAAGACTTCTTAGTACGTCATACGTCAAAACCTGTTTGCATTCTTGGTCAAACATTGCGAAAAGTGTGTCAATCTCATTGATAATAAAGTGTTTCCGACCAATTGAGTTCTTTAAAGTAGAACATAGATTCGGGCTGAAGTACATATGCTGGGAGATAGTTCGAAGAGTAGAATCAGACGAGTCGTTCAACATGTCTAGAATAAAACTCGTCTAGAATACAAAAATATTCAAATTAAACGAAAGAAATACCTACACTAGAGCAAAATTCGAGACCAAAGAATACTGTAATGTACTGTACCATCTTACTTAAATTGATATGAATATTCTTCTTCAATGTATTTTCTCAATTCACTCATTTATTGTGTGTTTAGTCTTTTGCGTAATATAATTTTATTTTTCGAAATAATGTATATATTTGAATATTTAGTCATTCAGAAAAAAAACTCACATTTACTGCATTAAGTTGATATCCATTTTTGACAAGTTGGTCCAGATTCATCAGAACATCATTAGGGGGTTTGGTCAAGGAAGAGGTCAGTTGAGACTTGTATACAGTACTGATAATAATGCAACAGAGGATCCAAAATAATAAAACTTTACCACCAGCTGTCTTCAATTGCTTATGGTGCGGTTGTTCTATCAGGAAAAAACCAACCGTCTGCAAAAATATTTAAAAATTAGATAAATAAAAAATATATATTTAT
The DNA here is from genome assembly GCA_022494985.1 of Micrasema minimum. Taxonomy (NCBI): domain Eukaryota; kingdom Metazoa; phylum Arthropoda; class Insecta; order Trichoptera; family Brachycentridae; genus Micrasema; species Micrasema minimum. Next base: position 2,459 of record JAGVSP010000340.1, read on the forward strand.
TATATTATATTAAAAACATGTATGTGTACAAAACATTTATAGTCAAAAAAAAATTACATTGTTTTATCAACTCACCCATATAATTTTGTATATTGGTGTTATTTTACTTTCTTTTTTGTATTTGTTGAACACGTACACTAGTGCAGATTGCGCAATTAACGATAAAATAATAACTGCCCATGTATATAATTTTGAAACACGTAAATCAACTTCAATCCTGTAAAATTCAATTAAAAACTGTTCAAAGAGTAAGTGAACATTTTAAAAGAGTTATTGCTACAACAGTCTTACCATCCGCTAAAAATGTATCTTCTACGATGTATAAAACCTTTGAAGGATCGTTGAAAACATAATAGCTGAATTGGACCTTATCCCATCTCGAAGGCGTTACTGTTATGCCTCCGACTCCCCAATCAGCTTTAGTCTGATTAACGCCATGAACCACAGTGTCCTGCTTTCCATCAAACTTTTCTTCAAAATTCACCAAATCTGTCTTGAAATCCAATCTTTTCTTCATTTCTTTAAGGATATTACCCTCTAAGCTAGCTATTTCATCACATATTACCAGAGACTTGTCAATGTCTGTAGATGCTGTTTTTGGATAAGGGTGATTAAAACATGTTTCGTCGAACGGAATAGATACTTTGAATGTGAATGAATCGAAATCCCGGTTACCATAATATCTTAGAGTATTTGCTATTTTCGAGCTCAAAAACCCAAGAGGAACTCCTGACTGAATGTTTTCTTCTTCATATAATAAGTTTAGTATTCCAGTTTTGCCACCACAGTAATAACACAAGTTATACAACCTTAGTTGTTTTTTAAAAACTTCAATTACAAGCACTACAGATACTTTCTTTATGAATTTGAAGTTTTTCATAAACATTGTGTCTAACTTTCCAATTTCTTCAACAAAGCTTCCGTCACAACCTTTTAGATGTATTTGACAAATAATTATTACAGAATCTAACGTTTTTAATTTATCTTTATAAATTTCATCAAAATATAGCGGTTTTCTTAAGTTGACCATATGTATACTTTTTCTTTTCGCTATATTCACGTCAGATTTATTTGATGGAGTATATTCATCATAGTTTAGCAATACCTTGATAGCCAAATGGTTTGTTGTGTTTCTAGAAGATATTTTCGTTTTTCCGTTGGTTTTCTCTAATACATTATCAACAAAATCGGCTGAATATGAATCATAGTGAATTAAAAAATCTTTGAGTACGATTTCCCTGTTAAAAAAAATGCTTAAGAGTAATTCAAAACTTTTATTATTATCTTCAGAGATTTTGAACATCAAAGAATTATTTCGTTGTAATTTTAAATTGGAAGTTTTTTCTCCATTACTCATAATCAAAACGTTAATTTTTTTTAAAGGAAACAGGCTTAGTAAGAAATAAAATTTTATAGATAATAGTAATAACATATTTTAGTTTTTAGCGTTTATGATACAAATGTGAACCGATCACTTTAAATTTAAGCGTTAAATTTAAAACTGTAATCCTTTTTATACCTTTATATCTGTACCTTAGAGCTGAAATGCTGGAAGTCACATCATCCAATTAAATTACGTAATACAAAATAACATTTTAATTAAAAGTAAACCAATAGATTAACAAAAGAGGGTAAGTCATTAGACAGTTATGTAGTAAAAAGTGTTTACCTATGTTTTAAATCGTTGCTATATTGCCAACAGTTTGTAAGTCCATATTTTAGGTAAATGGACGAAGCGATTAATTGTGTGTGTTCACGTTGATTATGTCTGGAAAACGTTTGCAAACGTTGAGAAACCCTTAAATTTCAAGAAAATACTTCAGTTTCGAATTCTCTACTTATTAAATTTCGTAACAACGATTTTTCATGTTATTTTTTTTATATTCAAGTTCGATTACTCCACAAAACGTTGAATGGACTTACAAACCTTTCGCAACGAAATTCGATAATTATTGTATAAACACATTTTACATTATGTATGTGCTCTGTAAATTACAAAAAACACAAAACTATTATTGAAAAACCAATTTTAACAAATCAATTTAATAAACCAATTTTTATTTATCTCGATTATTTTTTACAAAATAGTTTTGTACGTGAACAATATAATTATTTTTTAAATTTTGAAACCACAATAAAAAAACTTTTTCAACTAATCGAACTTTTAGAGGGGAATTAATAACTCATTAATTTTAATCACACGCAGTTGTGAGGAGATAATATAGTTTAAAATAAAACCGAATACTACTCTACCTAATCATTACATTCTACAACATAATTATTTTTCACTATTTCACTAAAGTTTTGTATGGAATTTTACTTTTTACATAAATACAGGAGTTTACATTATTTCTACAATCAAAAGCATCCATGTTACATTTCATGTTTACGTATCATTAAAAAGTAAGTTTGTTGTAAAGTTTGAAATGAAATTGAAAAATGAAATTTATTCAAAAGAAAGAAATTAATTATTAATGTTATCAAAGCAGTGTTTTTGTTCTTTGTAAACATGAACTCTTTTATTTTTAGTAGAGCCATCATTTTACTAATATACACGTACGTATATAAGTATTTTTTTCCAATGTTTACTTTTTACGCATTTCAAAAAGCCATTCTAGTACAAAACATATGCAAGAAAATACAATTCCAAAAACCCATAGTATAAATGGACCATAAAATGTCATTTGGTTGGCTGTCAAATTTCTCTGGTCAACTACGCTATGTCCATCAAAATACACGCTAAGATTTCTGGGAGGTGTTAAAAGATATTCAAAAGCAGTACAAACATTTTCATGGAATGTTATCTTTTGAGCAATGTTTTGAATAGATGTGTCTGTTGTGCTCTTCAACATGTCCATTATGTACAGAGTCTAAAAACCAACAAAATAACTATAAGCGTCCTAGAAAATATATTTTTATTACAATTCGTCTTTTTAATAGCTTACGTAATTTGCCAAGTTTAGTTTGTATCCATTATGAACCAGCTCGTCTAATTTTATGCGTGGTTCAACTGGAGGTTTGGTTATCAGAGATGTTAGCTGTGATTTGTATAAGTTACTGATATTTATATTCAATAGCAACCAAAGGACTAACATACGTCCTCCCACAGCCTTCAGATTTTTTTGGATAGGTTGCTCCACTAAAAAAAATCCAATCACCTGAAAGCAAAGAGGTAATTAAAATAGTCTTACATTAATAATATGATTCCCTGGTAAATTAAAATAACAAAAAATGATATTACACTTACCCAAAAGGTTCTACCTATGGAAGGAGCGTTTTTATTTTGGTTAATAATGCTGTATAACGACTTTTGGTGGGTCAATGTTAACTGGATAGGTAAATTGAATTATTTTCCATCTACTTGAAGTCACCGTTAAACTTCCAACACTCCAGTGAACTTTACCTTGGTTAACATGGTATATCATGCTTGTATACGTCGATCCATTATACCATTTTGAAAAGTTTACCAATTCTGTTTTAAAATTAAGTCTTTTCTTTATTTCATTCAGAATGTTTCCTTCTAAACTATTCTTCTGAACACATACAACTGTTGACTCCTCGTCGTTTACTGTAGTGGTTATTGGATCTTGACAATCAAAATTGAAATCGTTTAGTGGAAATGCTACTCTAAAAGTAAATGAATCGAAATCCCAAATGTTCATTTTGAGTATTTCAATCAATTTTGGGTATAAGTTTAGACAGTCGTCCACATTTTCAGGTTTCATCTGTATTTCGTGTAACAAGTTAAGTTTTTCAGCTTTGGTTACACAGAAATAGCATATATCGTACAATCTTACACGATTTCCTGTCAGTTCAATAACAATTGCAAAAACTGCTTTTTGCAACGAGATTAGATTTTTTAAGAAACTCGGTTGAAGTTCATTGTTTTTATGATCAAAAGCATTTTCACAGATTCCCATGTGTTTTATACATACAAACATAATTAAATCTGATGGATTCAAACTATCACTATAAAGCGTGTCAAACTGAGTGATATTATGCAGACACACAATATGTATGCTAAAACGTCTTATGAAATTGAACAACCGTTGATTGGACTTATTCGTATTTATTTGATCATAATCTATCATAACAGTTGCTGCTGGATACTTAACTTTTTTCACGTCTTGGTTAGCAATCCGAACAACTTTATCCACAAAATAAGATGAATGCTCGTCATAATGTATAATAAAATCATTGTATGGTGCTTCTCCCTTAAATATTTCACCTATCATGCAAACGAAAGCTTCGTCTATAGGTGTTTCTCCAAATTGAAGTGCGTTGAAAATACTATTAATATGTTCAACATTGTTGCTTATTAAATTTTTTGTCAATCCATCAATGACATCAATAGTAAATATTACAATACAGATTATCAATTTAGTCTTCATATTGCTTCAATGCTTCCCAGAAAGCTAAAAATCTCTAAAATACACGCGTATCCTTCAACATGTCCCCGAACACTCTGGGAGCATCGTATTTTTTTAATAGATACAGTCGTTTATTATAATAGCAATAATTATTTATGAACCTTGGACTAATGCCTACCTATTCAATGAAACTATAAAAGTGATAACTCAAACTGATTGGCAGCTAAATAATAGACTGTGTATGTCGCGCAGACCCAATTGTAATGGAGGCAAACAAAAATTAGATCATAAATACAGAGTTACTGATTCTTTATTTTGATTTATGTCACTGTTCATAAAATGTCGTAATATGAGTAAGCTATCAAATTTATCTTTGTACTATTACATTTTATTTCTTGCATAAACATTGTCGAAAATTCATACAGGATACCTATCTAAGTAAAATAAAATTTAAATACTATCTGTATATTTGTGAGAAATACGACAAAATACTATTAAAATCCATATTTTAATCTAATTTAACTTAAAATCCTTTAACCATTTATTTGATAAACACTTTTACAATCGTTAAAATTTTCTTTTTTTAAATCAGTATCGATATTTAAGAAACATAACATAATAAATAAGAGGAGACAATAGTAGATAAGGACAGGATAAGATCGGGCTTAATGGAGAATATGGGAAGAGTCTTCATGCCTGATTCCTGCAGAAGACCAGTTTGAACTGACATAATTGATTTAATGACGTCTTATTCTTTCTCCTCTTTTTTTAATCACACCTAATGCAATTTCCATGACAAAACATAGAGCAGATAATCCAATACCAATGATTAACAAAACAAAATGGCCGTAAAATTTCATCTTCCTTGGAGTTAAAGCCCTACTATCAACGATAGTATGCCCATCAAAGTACACGGCGTTGTTTTTAAATGGTACTGTCAAATATTTACTCCATTTTTTCAACAGTCCAGATTCATGAAGCAACTGAATGTAATAATTCATGTTTGGGAGGTAAGGGGCACCTTTTGGAACAGCCCAACCCCGAGTTGTTGGGAATATATTTCCTTGTGTCACACTAATGGATACCAAATTTTCGTCAGTTAAAAGATTCCTGCAATAGTCGTTTAATAAGTAATTTAAGTTGTCTGTTTCATCAATAAACATTTCTTTTTTTCCTATCATTTCCTTTAGTGATTTACAAGAATCCTTACTGATTGTCACTCTCGGTGCAAGGTGCTTAAAAGTCTCATCGGATGAACCATTTAACATTGGTACAATAAAAATAGCCTAAAAAATAAAACCAGAACATATAGAGTTATGTGTTCATTCAAAACATATAAATTTGACTATACTAACGTTGTTTGTTTTACAAAAATCTAAATTACCTAGTGAATTGTAGTTGAATGAATTATTAACTGAAAATTACAAAATCCGAGAATGTTTAGTATCCATAATTAGACATTAAAATTGAAAAAAATAATCTTACCGTCACCAAATTAAGATTGTAACCATCTTGTACTAGCTCATCAATGATAAGTAATTTATCCATTGGTGGTTTCGTGATATAAGACGATAGTTGCGCTTTATATAAATTGCTTATAATGATGCAACATATAAACCAAAGTATGAACATTCTTCCACCGATCGTCTTCACATTTCCTTCCCGAGGTTGGTCAATCAACAGAAACAAAACAGCCTGAAAACGAATTCCAGATTATGGTCACCAAGATAAATATATATTTTGGCTTTTTACTTTTTATTTTATTTTTAACTTACCCAAAATATTTTGGCGAAACTTTTTGCTTTTCGTTGGAAAAGGCCCGATCTATTGAATAAGTAAATGGTACCAGATACAACGGTTAATGTAAAAAATATCAAAACCCATGTCAATGTTGTAAATGTGTAAACTAGTTTCCAGCCTGTAAAAATATCAAAACCCATGTCAATGTTGTAAATGTGTAAACTAGTTTCCAGCCTGTAAAAATATCAAAACCCATGTCAATGTTGTAAATGTGTAAACTAGTTTCCAGCCTGTAAAAATATCAAAACTAATGTCAATGTTGTAAATGTGTAAACTAGTTTCCAGCCTGTAAAAATATCAAAACCCATGTCAATGTTGTGAATGTGTAAACTAGTTTCCAGCCTGTAAAAATATCAAAACTAATGTCAATGTTGTAAATGTGTAAACTAGTTTCCAGCCTGTAAAAATATCAAAACTAATGTCAATGTTGTAAATGTGTAAACTAGTTTCCAGCCTGTAAAAATATCAAAACTAATGTCAATGTTGTAAATGTTGTAAATTAATCTGCCAATAAAGTGTCGTAGTGTAGATAAGGGACAGAAGGACGAAAACCATATAAATTTACAATTTTATAAAAATCAAGCCTTGCATAATATTATGTTTTAGTATGTAGCTTTAAAATTTTATATATTTCTCAGGAAGGGGTGGTAACTCCGATACCGTTCGACAGTTATAATTTGTTTTATTTTATAAAATATATTTATTTTTATTATCTTACTCAACTAACCATTTTTTTATGTAATGCTAGATTAAAGTGTATTTTAGGTAGGTAATTCAGCTTCTCAACAAGCGCCATATTATGTGATCTTTTGAAACGTTTTCTCAGCTCTAGATAAAAATCCCATTTTGCCCTATACTCAAAACATGCAGCGAATAATAGGTTTTTTATATTTTTTACCGCAAAGAAAGACATTTTTTTTAAAAACTGCCATGCTAATTCCCTAGAATTTCATGTGCTCTTTTATAACTAATTGTTTTTATTTTGTTACTACCATTAGCCATGCTCTAGAATGAAAAATATCAAAAAGTCTTCCGTTATTTTTTCATGAACTTTTTCAAAAATCGATAACGATATTTCTCTAGAAAATTTTAAGTAAATGTGACTATTTTTTCGAAGCTTTGTGGTTTTCAACAATTTTGGAATATCATTTTAAAAACGCCAATTTTTTTAGGGCTGGCCTGAGAAGATAGGTATATTAAACAAAGTTCATTTATTGAAAAATTATTAAAATATATTTTTAAAAATAGTACTCGCCGTCATGGAAAAACCTTTGCTCTTTAGTATACAAAGCCTTTAGAGGATCTTCCAAAATTAGATAAGTAAAATCGGATTTTTCCCATCTTTCCGCTGTCACAGTTACACTCCCTACTGCCCAATCAATCTGACTTTTGTTTACCATATCAATCATATAGCTCTTTGCTGTTCCACGCTTATTTTCATAGTTAACTAATTGAATTTTAAACTTTAATCTTTTCATTAATTCTTGCATTATTTTTCCTTCGAATCCGGTAATTTCGGCGCATTTCACTGTAGATTCATCGTCTATAACTGATATTACCTTTGGATTTTTGCACTGGAAATTTAATCCATCGTACGTAAAAATGATTTTAAAAATGTGTGTTCATCAAGTGTTAATGGGTCTGTGTTTATAGCATCTATTACTTCATTCGTAATATTTCTCGTGTGTTGTAAAAACGATTCTGTGTCACTCATGTCAAAGGAATATCTTGGAATAAGTTTCAATTTTAGGTCACCGCAATAGAAACATACTTTATACAGGCGTACGATTTCGTTGGTAAATTCAATTATTAAATTTCCGTAAACTTTTTTAGGAAATACTGAATATTCAAGGAAATTTGGAGTAAATATTTTGTTAATTTCTTTGAAAGATGCATCGCAAATATGGAGATATTTATGACACACAAAAAATACTATATCTGTTGGCTTAATAATTCGTTTGCTCACTTCGTCAAACTTATCTGGTTCAGTTAAAATCACCATGTGCACCTTGTGACGGAAGGGTATTTTTTCGAAATTCGTGTTTATATTCATGGTGTCATAATTCAACAGCCCAATTACAAATCTGTTAAATGATTCCGTTGTGTTTTCTTGCATTTTTTTATTTGCTCTATCAATCCATTGGTGTATGAAAACAGATGAAACTGAATCATAGTGCACGACAATATCGTTACGTACCGACAGGTAATCTAATACAATTTCTATTGTATCTGCAAACATATCAATGTATTTTTGGTCCGCAGAAATATCCAACTTTAATATGCCGAAATTTTGTAATACTTTATATTTATATTCATTTTGTTTTACTAAATCTTCCTGCGATAATACATTATCAATTGTTATTGATTTCACTAACAAGAATATTATAAACTTTATTAAATACTCCATTTTCAAGTTGTATCTTTCAAACAATTTTAAAAAGTGATCGAAATATTTCGGGGAAGTCGATTATATTACATCCAAATCATCGAAGTACATGAGTTTTAAATCACAAAAAAAAATTATATTCTTTAGAAAAACACGCCTCCAATCACAAATAAAATGAATGATAATAATTGTCAAAGGGGTATTTTTACAAAGTTAAACAACATTTCACCTCAAAGAACAAGCATTCAATTTGATTTTAAACAAAGGACCAAGTAAGGCGTAAAATAATTTTCAATATTATTACATAGTTTCCAACTGACTGTTTATGTTGGATATCGATAAACATGGCTGTGGATATTACAAAAATAAAGAGAATATTTCATTTGATAATATCATACTTATGATTAAAACTAAAACCACCATATTTTGTGGTAACATTATGATAACATTAAAGTGGAAATCTCTATTCAAACCAAATAATAATAGAAGTATAAAAAACATGATACAGAGTGTTATATAACTTTTTCAATTCATGATAGTGATAACATATCTATTTACCTACACCTTAGGTAACATTTTTTATTGTTTTTGTACATTATTTTCTTTGTAAAATTCTACGACGTACACAAAAAATAAATAGACGAGGGCTAGAACTATGAACAACCGTCCATTCACTTACTAGGCGCATGCGTCTTGCCACCAACAAAATAAAATTTGTATGTACCTTCCTATTTATATTGAATAATTCTTAAACCGTCACGGAAAAATATTTCTTCCATAGTTAGTTGGATTTTTTTAAAAACGATATCTGTTCCATACATTTGTAATGAAAATAAAATATTTTCCTTGCTCCTATGAAAATTTGTACATCGGTAATATAATTCTGCATACAGCTGAATAGTTATCAGAACAGAATGAAGACATGTTTGTTTTTGTTTTAATTAAAATTAAACTAATTTTTGAAATGCCCACCTTGACCAAATTAAGGCCGTAGCCGCCTTCAACTAGCTCATCAATAGTAAGTTTTCTGTCTGTTGGTGGCTTTGTTATAAAAGACGATAGTTGTGCCTTATATAAATTGCTAATATTGATGCTGCAAAGTAACCAAAATATCATAATTCTTCCACCAATAGATGAAATGCACAAAAATTATTTCTGACCTAGTAAACAGGGCCAGAACCTCAACGCTCCATGCGCTCTGTAGCTGCTAGACGAGTTGTGGTCCTCAGCAAAGTGAAATTTTCTAAAATACTAAAACAGTGTACTGGATTAGATCTCCAACTATCTTTGCGCTTTGTTATTGCAAGATGAGCAGCAATTTATTGGTTTTTGCACATCTGTGTAACTAAGCAGTTTAATGATTTTACATACCTTTATACTTCTTTTATTTGATTTACTTCACTACGACATCAATATAAAAATCTGCTCACCCTGTAAATAGAGGGTTTTTTTTTATTTTATTTTTTTTAATATAAAAAAAGACATTTGAGATCTTATGATGTACTGAAATATTTCAACTTCAACTACGTCAAGGGTTTGTACTTGATCATGCCATGTATTTTTCGGGCTTCTTCGATTTCTACAACCAAGCATGCCCTAATCATATTTTTTTAGACGTACTTTCGCCATTCATTGGCTCTCAATGACCGAACCATCGTAAAAGGCCTTTCTCAATTTTATGTTTAAATCAAATGTTGTCAATGATGAATTCTTGCATTTTCCACTAAATTTCGGCATTAGTGCACTATGATACGTAATATTTTTTAAACACTAGGATGAAAATGGTCAAATCCCGTAATGAATAAAATAAAAAGATCAAAGTTAATAAAAACACAATGAATTTTGAAAAACCTTTTATTTCATTTTAAAACAATCACTTCAAAATAAATTAATCACACCGATTTTTTTAAATTGTTTTCGTAATAATCCATTAAAATACTGTTAAAATAAGATTGCGTTAATTACGAGAGAGTAACTCAAAAATTTATATCTATACATGGATAATTCTTACCCTAAGAACATTAACGGCAAGACTTAAGCTCACTTTATACGGAAAAGAAACAGTACAGTTTCATGTGCAGTTTGCAAACTGTCCCGTATAAAGCGAAAACTTTATGGAATATTGAATGGTCGGCGCGACGTATGGCTGACCTGACAGTTAATGTTTTTTACGTAACAATTAAGTAGATATTGTTATATTGAATGGTTTTAAAAACGTAAAAAACAAATAAGATATTTACATTATTCCTGTGTAAATTGTAAATTCATCAGCCGAATAATTCATTTATCAAAAAAAAAGTACAATCTTTGTTAAGACAATATTTTTTAATAGTGTTTTGGAAAAAATATTTGAATTTTTTCATTGCATGTCCACACGTGTACACTATATTAGTAGCAATCTTATTCTGCCAAATAGATATTCACAATAACATAAACATTCATTCTAACACACTTTAATTGTCGGTTCAGTAATAATAAACTGACAATATTATGATGATTTATTTACGAATTATCTTTTCTTTTCTTTTTTTAATCACATTTGTCACAATTTCAAATACAAAACACAGAGATGATAATCCAATACCGATGATAAACACAACAAAATGCCCGTTGAACTTCATTTTCTTTGGTGTCAGAACTGAATTATCTACAATTGTATAGCCATTAAAAAAAACTGCTTTCTTTTTTAACGGTTTTGTCAAATAATTGCCCCATTTTTTGGTCAATCCACATTCATGAAACCTGTAGAGATAATTGTTGATAAATGGTAGATAAGGAGCACCTTTTGGTACTGCCCATGCATGAGTTGTTGGAAATATACTTCCTTGTGTGACGCTAAGAGATAAAAGGTCTTCATCAGAAAGAACGTCCCTGCAACGGTTATTTAGGTAGTTATTTAAGATGTCAATTTCATCAACATACATTTCCTTTTTCCCTATCATCTTTTTCAATGTTGTGCATGTGTTATTCCCGATTTTTATTCTTTGAGCAAGTTGCTTCAATGTTTTATCCGTAGAACCATTCAGCATGGACTCGATAAAAAGTGCCTGCAAAAACAGTTATATGACAAAAATGTTTTTGGCCCAGTGTAACAATGGATGGAGTATCAGGTCAAACTATGAAATGCAGACTCTACAAGGAAACAGACATTGTGACTACTTGAAAGTGAACAGTCAGTGAAACGAAAATATCCAAGGAATGCTTCCTCAAAAGTATCCATAAATGGCATTGTATTAGCTTTCTCAGGGCATAAGCCTTATGCCCTGAGAAAGCTGACACAATTCCACAGTATTGAAGGCTTTATGCCATAAGGCCAAGAAGACTGTGGGATGACAATGTTCGGAACCATGCGGCCACAGAAAACGCGGACTGTCAAAAATGTTAAATTCGTCAGCTGAATCCAGAACTGGTCTATATACCTAAGTGCGAATTTTGGTTAAATGGATTTGAGTATGATACAGTTCAAACCAAAGTAATCTTATAACGTTAAAAAAATCCCATCTCAAATTTAAAAAAAACTTTACATATAAATATATTATTAAACGAAACAAGTATCTGGTCCAGTAAGTTATTGGTAGATATTATTTAAGGATTTTATAGGATAAAAAAATAAATAACTAAACTTCTTCTTAAACCGTCACGGAAAAATGTTTCTTCCATAGTTAGTTAGATTTTTTTAAAAACGATATCTGCTCCATACATTTGTAATGAAAATAAAATATTTTCCTTGCTCCTATGTAAATTTGTACATCGGTAATATAATTCTGCATACAGCTGACTAGTTATTAGAACAGAATGAAGACATGTTTGTTTTTGTTTCAATCAAAATAAAACTAATTTTTGAAATGCCCACCTTCACCAAATTAAGGCCGTAGCCGCCTTCAACTAGCTCATCAATAGTAAGTTTTCTGTCTGTTGGTGGCTTTGTTATAAAAGACGATAGTTGTGCCTTATATAAATTGCTAATATTGATGCTGCAAAGTAACCAAAATATCATAATTCTTCCACCAATAGATGTGATATTCTTTTCCCGTGGTTGGTCAATTAATAGAAATCCAGTATCCTGAAAAATAATCAAAATTTTCCTCTTACACCACATGATATTTTATTTAATACATCAATACTTCTATTCAAAACTTACGAAAAATAATTTGCTGAAACCTTTGGCTTTCTGTTTGAAAGTGCAAGATTTATCAAAAAGGTAAATAATTCCAGATATGACAGTTAATGTAAAGAGTATTGCAATCCATGTTGTTGTTGTAAAACAGTACACCAGTTTCCAGCCTGTAAATTTAATGGAAACTAATGTAAAACATAACGTAGGTGTCTAAAATATAACTGTTTGATAAAAAGAACGTGGTTCAGTTTATTGAACGGTTTTCTGGACAAGAAATATTACGTCATTCTAAATTAAATATTAATTTGATAATTAATGCTGTTTCTGAATTAAGTATTGGATGATAATTTTGAACATGATTTCGTTAAATTTGCACTTATTTAATAATTTTACGTTCAGTGTGTTTTGTATTATTTACAATAAAATATATGCTTACACGAAAAAGTAATCTTGTCCAGTTTGTTAGTGGTAGGTACTATTCATGTAAAAGATTTCACAAGATAAAATAAATATCTAAACTTCTTACCGTCACGGAAGAACTGTTCTTCCTTGGTGTACAAAGCCTTAGTTGGGTCTTCTAGTAACGAATACGTGAAATCAGTTTTTTCCCATCTAGCTGAAGTAACACTCACGCTTCCTACTGCCCAATCAACTGTACTTTGGTTTACCATATCAATCATGTAGTTTTTCCCTGAACCATACTTCTTTTCGTAATTAACCAATTGTATTTGAAAATCTAATCTTTTCTTCAATTCTAACATTATTTCTCCTTCTAGTCCTGTTAATTGAGAGCATTCTACTGAAGATTCATCGCCTATGACTGATGTTACGATTGGATGAATACATTGAAAATTAAACCCATTATTCGTAAAAATGACTTTAAAAATATGTTTGTTAAATGTCAGTCGTTGCGGGTTTATAAGGTCTATCACTTCATTTCTGATGTTTCTTCTGTGTTTCTCAAGTGATTTTGTATCATGCAAGTCAAAAGAATACCTAGGCATAAGTTTCAAGCTTCGATCACCGCAATAGTAACATGTCTCGGACAGTCGAAGTATTTCGTTGGAAAACTCAAATATCAAGATTCTATTAACTATTTTAGAGTAAATAGAATTCTCTAAGAAATCTGGATGGAACGTATTATTTGTTTTATCAAACGATTCATTACAAATATCCAGATGCTTATGACAAATGAAAAAAACTATATCTGTAGGCTTGATCATTTTCTTACTCGCTTGGTCAAACTTAATTGGTTTCGTCAGAACTACAATGTGAACTTTATACCGAAAAGGTATTTTTTCGAAATTGGCTTTTGATGTCATGGTATCGTAATTCAATAAACCCATTACTGTGGAATTAAAATATTTTGTTGAATTATCGAGTAATATATTATTTGCTTTGATAATCCACTGTTCCAAAAATATAGAAGAAATAGAATCATAGTGAACAACAATGTCATTACGTACACACAAGTAAATCATTAGTTGGCCTACAATATCAGCAAATATTTCATTGTATTGATTCGTAGAAACATCAAAAGGTATCCTGTAATCTTGAATCAATCTGTGCCTTTCATTTTCCTCTACAGAATCTTTTAATATCACGTAACCAAATAATGAACTTGCTAAAAAGACAATCTTGAGTACTGGAATAAAATTTCGCATTTTTGTTTCTTTTTACATGGCAATTTATTCACAAAATGCGTCCCCACAACTGATTTTAAATTCCGTTTCATTTCGTTTATATTCTACTGAAGAATTGTTTCCTATGATAACAAGAGACAAACACAAACATCTTGAACGTGTCACTTTTACTTACCTTAGAAATAATAAAATTGACAATTTAAATTTTTAAAAAAACAAAACACTTCAGCACACTCGTTTTATTATGATCCTCACAGAATAAAGACAAAGCTAGTAAAACATTATAGATTGAATAAAAATTACAGTGCTTTAAAGTGAATGTATAATGTTGTTAAAATATAAACAATAAAAACATAAATACAGGGTGGCGCGCGGCAGACATGGACTTGATAATAAATCAAAATAAATTGCAGATCGTTTTATCGATATCGATTTATAAAAAAAACTGATTTATTATAGCGGGAAATTAAAGTTTATATGATTTTGAACAAATTATTGCCCAAATGGCAACCCTCACTCCAATTACTGAGTACGCCTTACTAACCTACTTCCGGTGGCCATATAGGTCATGAAAAGCTTTAGCTTCCTTGAAGATGACATTCCACCTTTGTAATTTTGTGCAATGGAAAAAGTGTACAATAGAAAAATGTGAAACGATTGTTACAAAACACTCATAGTAGTTATTTTCAAAAAGAAGTTAATGCGAAAAATCTTTATCCGTATTTGTTTATTAAAATCTCTGCCGCAAAAGTAACGCATGACAAAAGAATACCAATTATCAACACCACAAATTGGCCATAGAAGTTTTTTCTCGAATAACCAAAATCATTATTGTCAACATCCGAAAGGCGTTGGTATTTCCCATTATGGCTTCTAGAAGAGATCATCAAATACTCAGTCCATTTATTTTTCAATCCATTCTCATGAAAACGATCGATGAGTTCGTTGATTGCAGCTAAATACGGGGTACCTTTTTTGAATACCCATGCGTGGCTGGTCGGAAAAATGTTATCTGACGTCACACGAAGTTGGCTTACATCTGCTGGAGTCAATACTTTCTGGCATTCTCTTGCAAAAATTATATTAAGTGTATCCTCTTCTTCAATTATTATTTCTTTCTTTCCTATAATTTTCTTAATTGTTTGGCAAAGGTCGTCAAGCATTTTCACATTTTCAGAAATTTGTCGGAATTTTGGATCTGCTGAGTTTCGTAGTACGTGTATCAAAAACTGCGACTGAAAATTATAACAAAAACAATATTTATAGAAAAAACATGAAGGATTAAAAATTTATTACTTGAGTGCAGATAATATATATAGAATGCATTTAAATTTATTACTTTATTATGAAATAAATAATGCTCAAAGGCATTCAACAATATTCGTTTAATCTGTGTGCATAAATATATACAAACAAAATTTTTAACACTTTCCCCGTAGCAATTTAAAAATCATTAAACTATTATTTTTTTTAAACATTAATATGTATAACGGTCTCATACTGGAGTTGATTACAGCGATATAGCCAAGCGCAAATTAAAATTTAGATTTGATAAATTTTGAGGGTTATTGCATAATTCAGAAAAACAAGTACATTACCCTGCCAATAACTATCAGATAAATGATGTCGTACATCAGATAAAAATTACATGGTAACTTTTATGGCTTTTTATTTCACAAAAATATTGTTAAAAATGTTTAATTACCCTTACGAGGTTAAGAGTGTAACCATCTCTAACTAACTCATCAAAGGTCAGCAACTTATCTTTTGGTGGTTTTATAATGTATGAGGATAACTGTGCTTTGTACAAATTACTGAAAATCATGCAACAGAGTAGCCATGCTATAACCGTTCTTCCCTTTAGATATTCCTTTTTCGTCGAGAACGGCTGTTCTGTCAAGAAAAATCCAACTGCCTAAATCAGAAAAAAACACAAAATATACATTAGAAACATCATTATTTAATCATTACAATTTGCTTATTTTGAAGGTTTTATGAAGTTAATGATCATCATTAAAAATTTTAAGTGAATTGACCTTACCGAAAAAACTGTTAAAAAATTGGTTTTTGATATTTTTTATGTATTTATTTACAGCATAAATCGTAAATGCTTGTACTACTATTGTGAAAACAATCATTAACCAAGCATTACTTTTGTATACATAAATCAGAATCAGACCTGTAAACAAAATTGTTAAAATTTGTGAAATCAAATCTCTAACAGACGCGGCAAAAAATTAACAATTTTCAGTTTAAAAAAAGTAAATGGTTTACTAACCATCGTGAAAAAACCCGTCCTGCTCAGCGTATAATATTTTCAATTGATCTTCTATCAAAGATGAACTGAAATCTGCATTTTCCCATCTTGATGGAGTCACTGTAATGCTTCCAATGCCGAAGTCTGCTTTGTCTAATTTTAATAATCGTATAAATGACTCTCGTGACCTGCCATGCTTTTGTTCGTAATTTACCAAAGTGAAATTAAAGTGAAGTCTTTTCGCCATTTCTTCTAAAATATTTCCTTCAAAACTGATAATATTTTCGCAAGACAAAGTCATCTCATCTCCATCGACTGCTACAACTGTAGTGTTTTGACAGCTGAAGTTGTGTCCGCTAAGCGGTACTATAACTTTGAACATGTGATTGTTAAATTTCCATTTTGTTTCGTACAGCTTTTTTACTTCTAATCTTAAATGGTCTTTTTCGGATGAAGCGTCAGATGTTATAATGTATTCGTATTTAAACATTAGTTTTTTCGATATCTTTCCACAAAAATAACACACCTGGTACAGTCGCAGACGATTTTCAGAAACGCTTATCACAAGCGTCAGAAATACTTTAGTTAAGGCTCTAGAATTTTCTAGAAACATGACATTTAAATCATCCTCGTTGAAAGCTTCCTTGCATGACTCATAAAATCTGAGGCATAAGTAAATAATTGAATCTGGTCGATTAAAATTATTGATATTACTTTGATCAAATCTTGTGTAGTCTTTTAGTACAACAATGTGTATTTTGCTATGCATTACAGCTTTAGTTGTCATATTTTCAATAGTTATGTTATTAGGTTTTAACGCGTCATAGTTTAGCTTCAATGAAATTAATTCGTGAGAAGGTAAACGATTACTTGTTATATTGTTTTCACTATCACTTATGCCATTAAATTCCTTGCTAACAAATCCAGCAGTAAATGAATCGTAATGAATTATGATATCTCGTCTTGGCCCACGATATAGTAAATCGCTAAGAAAATCTTCAATATAGTAATTATTATTGATCGATTCAGTATTACCGTTGAAAAACGTACCACTATAATCAATCTCTTTTGTATTACCTAAATGAAAGTTAGCGATGAAGAGAAAACAAATTAGTTTTATACTAATTACTAACGAACTCAACATTGTGTTGTATGTATTTACTCGGATAGCTTATGACCGACTGTTAACTGTGTTAACATAATTAATGTTTTAAATAGTAATATTCACTTTCATACTAAAGCCTCGTTCACATAGCAAATTTTTAGTTAAACATTAGCTAAACACATTCTTTTACGAAAACGTTCATTTGTTCATGTGTAATTTTTGCCATTTATATAATTTCATACATTATAATAAATATCTTGCACACAAAAACATATTTGCTCGAAAATAATTTGAGAAGCCACAGGTAAAATTTCAGGCTTAACCTTTAGTCAATATTACATGCCACTGAATTTAGGAATTTTGTGAGAAAATACGTGTACGATAATATAGAAAACACATTAGTTTTGCATAAATAAGTAAAATGACAAATTAATTTTATTGACAGAAAATCGGGATTCTTTGCATATTTTATGTATTAGATTCCTACCAAAACAGTTTGTTGAGAACAAAATATTGATTATTCACTCCCCTTTTTCTTATCTATGCCTTACAATAGACCTAGATCGTATTAAAAATGCAGTAATACGGAGAAAGGAGATACTTATTAAATTATTATGAATAAATAATGTCGTGAGGGCAATATTAATATTCATTCTATGAATTCCTTCGATGCCGAACCACTCGACTAGTATTAAAAACTCGTATTTTTTCTTAATTATGGCTATTCTTTTTCAGTGATTTGAATGAACTTCTATGAATTAATTTATCGTTTTATTGTAGGAAAATTAAAGTAGGTTCTCAGATTGAAGATTTTTTATATTCACATAATTTTTATCAATAGTTTTACAATTTTTTTTCGCTTCAAAAGCAAACAAAAAAATTAATTTGAACATTTTGTAAAAAATCATACAGTATCTAACGAACTAACTCTTAAAGCTTATTTTTAAAGAGAACTTTTCTTGATTGGCTTAAATAAATCCTTTACGTACCATTTCTCATAATGGACATTGAGTCTTTAGGGGAAACATTGTGTAGAGCACTCCGAAACTTTTAATCTAGAATCAATGTTAATTTAATTGCCAAATTGAGAGTTGAAACGGTACTAAGCTTTATGAGCGTACAAAGTTACTCCGAAGCGACATAACATTATTTTTGCTAGTGTTACAGTCTGTTTATTGTTACTGTTTATTTTTTTAATGTCTAGTAAATGTATATATACAGCTAGACAGCTAAAGGAAAAGCAAGTTTTACATGGGTACATAATAGAAGTTAAGGAAGGCCGATAAAGACATAGCATGATCAAGTACAACAAGTGCTTGAAAGTGGGCATGGGAGAAGTCAGAATAATCGTCGTGCGTGTATGAGAAGACGTATAAATGTGGAGGAAGCAAGATAAGTGTGCCAGGACAGAATGGTATGGCGTTCTACCCTCTCTGCATGATTGTTAGATAGTTATTTAATTAGTATTTTTAAATGACAACAGTGTTTAAATAAAATAAAAAACATTACATTATGATCCGTGTTGATTACACGAAACCGAATATTATGTTTCAGTCAAAATTTAAATAATACATAGATATATCTTCTACGTTAAAAAAGGTACGATAAAATCGACATTATTTTAATGTCATATTATGTAAGTACCTCTTATATACTATAAACATTGTCAAGGATATCGATCTATATCATTATTTCTCCTGCGTCTCTGTTACTTATGCCCCTATATCCAACCCCTTTCATTCTCTTGCTTCGTGTATAGTGCTTAATCTTCCTATTAAAATTTTTCCGCTGCTTTTGTTGGTCGTAATATTATTCCCGGAAGATATTCTCTCTCCCCACTACTCAAATCTTCTTTGAATGAACCAACTGTGCAAATTATGAAATTATTTACGTGTATGCGACCATTTTCGGAACAGAAAGGGAACTTTAAGTTTTTCTTTTCGATTTTATATTATTTCCTCTTTTAAGTTCTGAAACCTTTTTATCCACTCTTGTAAACTTTTTCAAATTGAACAATTTAGCCTACTTGCTACAACTTTGCACCTTTTCTATAAATTTTTCTATATACCTACTAAATGCAACTTGCAATATAAAGACACCCTATTATTTTATATTATCAACATTCTATATAATATAGAAACCACAAACTGCCTTTAAGTCAAAATGATGGTAATCATCATCATCATCATTAACAGCTCCCGTGCATCCTCCCAAGTCAAGACCATGGTAATAATGGCTAATAAGAGATCACATTTCGACAGCAATCAGTCTACTTTCTTCCTTCTTTTTCAAACACCACGCTTCGCTTCTACACATTAAAAGTGAAATTTTCAACTTTTTCGCTTTCCTAAGTTGACTCAATATTTTTGTAAGTTCATACGATACTGACTATTTTCGTTGGTTATTTATGAAATTAAGTTTTACATTTACTTTTCGTAGGTGTATCACAAATTTGCGGTACATTTATTATTTGGCGATCGATCCATTTATTTCCCTGGGCGTTTAGTGAAACCTTCTGTGCAAGACAATGTTAATCTTGTGGCTAGCCCTAAATATCTCGTGTGATCTTGTAAAGTTTCCCAAATCAAACCATAGAATGGGTCCCGTAAGAAACTTTGTCCACCAAAGTAAAAGGGTCTCCCTCGGTTTATATGAAACTTCCTAAAGAGGTTTATAAGAATTTAGGGGATAAATTTCCCAAGGGATTCATTGATATACATAACTAATTTGTTTAAGTTCCACAAAATTAATGTTTTATTAAAAGGAAATTTTCATATATATACATATTATAAATGGAGTAACAAAACTCGTAGTACAACCCGAAAACTGGTGAATCTACATCATATTTGGAGTCGAATGTGTAATAATGTGACTTTTGAATCTGAGGTTAAAAAAAAATGTTTTCTTCTTCCCAAGCTTTCATAAGTACCTACCTACCGTAGATTAAGTAAAATTGCACAAATTCATAAAAAATGGTGCTTTGGATTTTGTTTTATTTATGGATACTATTAATTTGACTAAGTAAATTATATTTAACACTTGTTTGCAAACTTTTAAAAAAAGTCAACTTCGTACTCAATTTTCTCGAAAACTATGGGTCAAATCAAAAAAAATTATTGCACAAAATCGACTCCAAATATGATGTCGATTCACTGGTTTCCGCTTGTACATCTAGTTTCGTTACACAGTGTACACTGTTTAAATATTTCATGTTTGGCTAATTTACCAAATTATATTTAAAATATGGGAGAATGATTTTAAAAGGGCTCTTAGAAGTATCACTAAAATTTTGTAGCTAAAAACAAAGCTAAAATATTTTAACATTTTGAAAGTGTACAAATACTTGTAGACAAAATACTGTATTATACCCACGCCGGGCCAATATCGATCATTATTAATATCGCAGAGACAGAGAAGCTCTGGACACTAAGTGGCCACATGATGTATTAACGAAGGTTTAAAAAGTGTTATATTTATATATGATTATCAGATAATGGGCGGAATGCGGAATGGGGAATGTAATACATGTAGTAGCCACTTAATTCAGCCAATGACAGGTCATAAGCCCTGTAAACGCCTATATAATCTAAATTAGTATCCAGAGCTTATCTGTCTCTTTAGAGATATCAATAATGAATGATAAAATGTTTTATTTAAATAATCTAAACAAAGTATTATATATTCTATCACTCTTCCTTCTGCTTATTTGAATAATATCAACATTAAAATAAAATAAAATTTTCTTTTGCTTGATGAGAGATTACCGCATGCGACGCATTTATTTTATATTATATATCGTTAACTTTAAAACTTGCATTTACTTTCATTCTCTTATTCATACATAATGGGGAATAGGACACTGCCTCTGTCACACTTTATCTGACTGACCAAAAACTGTACAGTTTCTTGTGCAGTTTCTTGTTCAGAATATTGCACAGTCTGTCAGAAGACACGCTAAATATGTATATTTTTAAAGCCCGATTGTATGTGTGCACACAGGAAATTGTATTACTGTTTTAAAAGCATTAAATATATCAATCTATTAACACGTTTACATTTAAAAAATATTACAATATCCTTACTTACATAGTTTTCATGATTATATTATAACAAATACCAGTTTTGTATGTTCTTATTGTAGACCCTGGGGCACGTGATGAAGTATCTTATAATATAACACAGCGATAAAAAAACACGTGTTTATTTATCCTTTTCATAGATGCATGTTCCACCGTTTTTTACAATAAAAGCCCCACCTTTTCCCTAGACTGTTTTAAAGACTATTGAGTCTTTTTTCAGTCCAGCCAACCCTACCGACTTTTTCAACAAGCTACTCCGCGATTTTAAGTTGTTTAAAATAAAAATTCGTTAAAAAGTTCCAATATTTATTGCGAAAGCATACTACAACTAACTACTTTCCTTTACCCGCACTCAATGGTGCATAGGGCACTGCATCAGTACAACGTTTTGTTAGTGTTTTAACATGCGTCTTTAGAGATTTTTCTAGAACATAATACGCGCTATTAATGTCGTCAAAACCGCTGAATTATAATAAAATAGCGATATCCTTTCACAGGACATTTATTTTTGTTGGTGATACATGAAAGGATAATGGAATAAATGCAAGATTTCTTTGCCTCACACGGATCATGAATTTTATATTGA
The DNA here is from genome assembly GCA_022494985.1 of Micrasema minimum. Taxonomy (NCBI): domain Eukaryota; kingdom Metazoa; phylum Arthropoda; class Insecta; order Trichoptera; family Brachycentridae; genus Micrasema; species Micrasema minimum. Next base: position 24,802 of record JAGVSP010000340.1, read on the forward strand.
AACGCCTCAACTAGCAACAAGATGGTTTTATCACATATAAATTTTATTTACGCTTAGGCTTTCTTCATTTTAAAATAATATGTTCAGTAGGCCAGGCCGTTGCCTCGATAAAAAAGAATTGTATCTTTGAAGATATCTTGGCGAGGAGGTTCTCAAAAGTTACGCATGTATGTTTATCTTGTAAGCTAATTCTCATTTTTAAATTCAATTGTACTTTTAGCCCTCAACAAACCCTTTAAATTAAAAGATCGGGCTATTTTTTGAATAATTAGAAAGTTTAAAAAAATAGAGAAAACTTTTTTTCCAAATAATCAATCATTGTTAAACCTATGTCCTATTTCCAGCAGTGGACCTTCACGGATTGACAAGATGATTATTTTATATCCCAATTTGCATCCAGGGAGTTGGGATATATTATACCTATTAATTTGTTTATTTGATCGTTAAAAAAGTGATAATAGATAAATAATCACAATTCTTTAAACGGCTAGAATATTTTTAAGTTTAATACTTGCATTTTCAATCGTGGCACCTAACCAGGGCCCAAGACAGCAGACTTCTGAGTTTTGAGAATACATGTCTTAGAAGAATTTTGGGTGTACGGTGGTTTGACTTTGTAAGGAACACAGAGGTGAGGCAACGGACACAGCAACCCTCGGTATCTACTGTCATCCGGCGAAGGCGTTTCGGCTGGCTAGGCCATTATACTACGTATGCCTCCCGAGAAGCCTTAACCATGCTTGCCTATTTTACAAGGCATCAGGTTCTCGGCGTCCTGGTCGTCCACTGTTGACAATTCGTCGGCAGTTTGCGTCAGAGCTGCGGGACGTGGACTTGACTTGGGAGGATGCACGGGAGCTAGCAGTCGATCGCTTGGCCTGGAGGCAGTTGTGGATTCCATATGCTCCACATAGGGAGCGGATATGGTATAATGAAAAAAATTGTAAGTCAATGATTTTTTTCAAAAACGGCCCATTATTCCGGGTTCGATTCCCGGTGAGAACACATAACTAAAAAGTGATTTCTCTCGATCCTGGGGTTTGTAATGCTCTTCCTCTCAGTTGTTGGGCCTTCTGGCCTTATAGGCTTAGTGAAAATACATTATTTTGCATTGTCATTATTGATTCTGTCGTTCCGAATTCAGTCGACTTGAAGCTTGCATCAAAATATTTGTTTCCTGCGATGTCATACATCCGGTGGAAGAAACCCTTATCAAACCCAGAGGTCGGACAAGAACAAATCCTGGAGACACGTGGTACAAGGAGCCCCCAACCTCCCCCAACGCGAGAAGGAAGATGAAAGAAGTCGGAAGGTGAAGGAAGAGGGAAAATGTCTACACAGCCCGAAATTAATTCAACAGATAAAACAAAGACCTCACGAAGTGTGAACAGTACTGAGGAATACGGAGATACACGTTATTGTATGTTTCAATTTGTATGTGCTAAGTTGTCAGCAATGGGTTAGATCTTGTTTAGACTGTACTGTTAGTAAAACTGTACGATTCTTGTTCAGAAAACTGTACTACTTCTTCTACTACTACTACTTTTCCTTATCCGCACCAAATGGTGCATAGGGCACGCATTGGTACACCGAGTCTTGAACATTTTATTACATGAAGGTAAGATGATCAGTCTTGCGCTTCAGTACCAGTCCAAGGTATCAATTTGAAAATCACATGTAAATGAATATTTCATGGTATATATTCAGTTGCTCGATCACAGATCACTACCGACTCGGTAATAAGCGACGTGACAACGATTTCTTACCCATGGATGTTTAACGTTTTCGCGACACGCGTTAAAAGTTATCGATCGGGATTATTAAACGAGCGCTTCTAGTCGCGAGCCATTTCCCGAGATATATCTTATTCGCACATATCTTCATTCAATCTTTCTCGAGTGCAGTATTGCATTTAGCCGGTTTTCGGCAAGCCAAATATTATGAGAAAAGCAGTCGACATAATAAAAAAAATCCGACAAGCGCGATGATTTGACGTTTGACGTACGGCCGCGATATCGCGTGCATCGGCTCCGCTCGGCTCAGATCGGCAATGCTCGGCTCGGCGAACGTGGTATTGAACGAATGTCAATGTGATCGGTCAAATCGTTAGCGTTAGCACGTGGTTAGCACGTTTTTAACTACGTCGATAGTTATCTGTGATTGAGCTACAGGTGTATATAACTTTACAGTCTGTCAAAACGTCACGCTAAATATATGTTATTTTTAAGCGCGGTCGTAAGTTATTATCGTATGTTTGCACTTTAAATTGTTAATATAGCTAATTACGTTAGTATTTTTACGTTTTTAAAAGCACCCAAATATTAATATCTACTTGAACGTTTCCATAAAAAACATTAACTGTCAGGTTAGCCAAACGTCGCGCTGACCATCAATATTCCATACAGTTTTCGCTTTATACGTAGAATATAGGATAAAGATACTACTAAAATATACGACCTTCAAAAAAATATTATATAATTGTATTTTATAAAAACGTATTTCTTATGTTAAAATCAAAAAATTATTTTTTTTTGGTTCTACGTGATTTTTATTATCAAGTTAGTGACAATTGTTTCGCCTTGTAAGGGCATTATCAAACTGTGGCGTTGAAACATTTACATCTTATTTTATACAATGTTGGCTTATTAGTTACAGTTTTTAAGAATAGGGAGAGGAACATCTGTGGATTTTTACTAGATTCCTGATTTCAGTTGGTCTTTAATCTCTTTTTGGGTGAATTTTATTGCTTTACCTACTCACTCGTCAAGGAATTTCGCTAATTCACAGATGTTATTTTCAATTATCAATAAAAAAACGTATTTGTTTATAATACCTTTTTTTATCTTAATTTATATCTTATCCTTAATTATTATAGTTTACAACAGATTATATTTGAATAGTTTCAGAAAAAAATGTCCTAAGAGCATGTATCCCAACATTATTCAAATTAATATTTTACATTTTACCGTATTTACTATCTCACTGTACCTTATATCGCAAATCCTTTGATTTCGGATAAAATGAAACGATATTTGTAATCCAAAATAATAATTCGGCCAGTCTGTATTTCCCAAATTGTTGACCAAAGATGGCTGGGTCTTTTGGACGAGAACCACAAGATGACAGCCGGAAGTCCCCTAACCACTAACTTGACAAATGAGGGTCCAGGAATAAATGTAATGTGCCTTTTTTCTCCAGGGGGGGTCAACCGCAAAATAAATGCCCGGGAAATTTTTGAAAAGACAGGAATAAGATTAATAAAATGGATAAATAATATACAAACTGAGATAATTTGGTTGAGCGGACATTGAATCTATAAATCCGCCAATGTGAATGTATTGAAATACACGATACAATACTTTGTAAAATACAACAAAAATTTTACTAACCAGTTATAACTAAATCTAATGTAATATATAAATATATTTGACCGTCGGACGTAGTTGATAGCGCGTCGTGCTACTTACATGAATTCTCAGGTTCGATTACCAATCGATACCACTAGTATTCTGGAAAAGGTACATACATGTATTACTATAACGCGTCATTTTGGAAAAGTGAAGTTTTCACGATCAAGATATTTATTTTTTAAACGTAGATTAATTGCTTTTTCTTTTTCCATCTTTGTCTTTTGTACCTGAAACCTGTACATATATTGAAACGTCAACATCGTCCGAGTCCGAATTTATATTTTACATCCACAAAACATATGCAGCGTCTCCTTAAGCGAGTACAATACTACATAAATTAGTTTCCGGCACAGTTCTGAATTTATTTGACACTACAGACACGTCATGACGTCACAAGTTGTCCCAAGCATTCCGTTCATCGACAGGCTCAGCTTTAACGGAGAATAAAGCGCCCTTAAAGTGTCGTTACGCCGTTATAACGGGACGTTAAACGGACATCCTTTCGATGCTCCAACTAGTTGAAATCACCGTTTTGTGTCGTTATTTTTGGCTGAATGAAGATAATAATGTTCCTAGCAGTATCGGAAAATGGCTTTTTGATACTCGCAAATTGGTTCATTAAAATTTTCGAATTGTCGTATCTTTAAATTCTGGCGCAAATGTGTTGTTCTTGCATTGATGTTTTCCGAAGACCTTAAGCAAAAGGAAATATTCTAGTTTTATTTTGAAAGCATATCTTTGTAAATAACATTTTTAATATGCAAAAATCATCATCATCAGCATACCATATACGCTTCCTATGTGGAGCATATGGATCCCACAAACTGCCTCCAAGCCAAGCGACCGGCCACCAGTTCTCGAGCATCCTCCCAAGTCGATCCACTGTCCACTTCCTGTAGCTCTAACGCAAACTGCCGACAAACTGTCAAAAAATACTGTGTTATAATCATGCATGGGTCTGGCTGGGTTTCAGCGTCATAGGACTGACTTGCATCAATCATTATTGACATCTCATAAACGTTATTTTAGTATCTGTCAACCCTCGATCCGTCGCGTGGGGTCTTCTGCCCGACGCGAAGTCTAAAAAATTACAAAATGTTTCACACTTAAAACTATCCGCGGCACACAGAACCTTACGTACCTTCCTAAAAGGGTTTGTAGTTTATTCACATTGCAGTTTGCAGCAAATGTTAATTTATGCGCAAACGCTGAGTGACGGCCGTGTTTCTGCCTACGGGGCCTTCAAAGATCCTACGCGACGACTCCCCGAAAGCCAAAAATTGCAATATATTTTTAATGTTACTTTATAAAAAAAAATTTCAATAGAAGTCTGTTTGTATGCGATCCCATATAGCTACATATTAAGTATATAAGTAAAAATTATAGAACGAGAAAAAAAAATTACTTGTCCAAAGAAAGACTTTTCAGTTCCTATTTTGTGATACATGCATAAAGCAATATATACAGAGATAATTATGATAATTTTTATTTTATATAGAATCCTCTCAGCCGCCGAGTAGGGGAAGTCCATTACAGCATCACGCAGGAAGTGATTACTCTTCACCAAGTAGGTACCCAGTGATGGTGGCACTTTATACTCCCTTGTAACTTCACTACTACTAAAGAGCCACCATTATTCCCGCAATACTTGAGTTCTGCAGTCGTACTGAGCTATTTATTACTTGTACATGTTATGTAGTTCGTATTTTTAGATTCAAATTTCGTACTGAGAATCACACTACTTTCCCTTATCCGCACCTAATGGTGCATAGGACAATGCATTAGTACACCAAGAGCAGTGAATCTTGATCATTTGTTGGAAAATCGCATTAAAATAAATAACTCTTATTGATATCTTTGATGTTCACACTTTGAAGCACAACTTTAATTTTTCATTTTATTAACTTAGCCGTAGCCGTAGCCACACCCACTTTTTAGGTAATTATTCTGTATAATTCTTACTGTTAAGTTTTTCGTTGATAAGTAGCCCTGAGGATGCTCAGTAGGTTGAAACTCAGTTGACTGGCGTTTAAAATAAAAAAGTGAATAAAAAACAAAGGTTTTAATTTTATTTATTTACTCACGTTAACTCTTTTTGACCCCGTCGGGAATTCCATAGTGGGAATCGAACCCGTGACCTCGTGTAGCTTAGCGCGCTTCCACTACACCACTAGGCAGACAACACCTTATTTTAATACTTTATCATAGTAAATTTTTGAACTGTCAATGAACTGTCGGACTGGACAAACACTGCACTGTGAACTGCTAACATGGCTTCCTTCGAAAAGCACTAATTTGCCTACTTCGGACGTGTTAATTCAGCAAAATTATCCAAATTCCGTATATATTCCCAAGCTTTTGTGTGGCAGATAGTATTCGCCAAGCTCCGAACGGAATCTCGTGTATTTAGTTCAAGGCTTCAATCAGCGTAAACGGGCTAACGGACGGATCAGTACTGCGTCCGTTCACTCGGCAAATCGCTCCTGACACACTCATCCGTTAATAGGTTCCGTTAGCGTGGCGCTTGTAAGCTCTGATTTAATTACACATTACAGCGCTAGGGGGCGCCCTATCACGTCACACGCATTGTCATCAATCCGATTAGCGAGGACGCAAACCGCCAGTGCGTTCTGGGAATGGGCCCTTAACAGTTTAGAATGTAGCACTTATTATCCAGGATTTAAACCACATCATTGACATGCATACAATAAATTAATAATTCAAAAGAAGGGAAAGATTTCATTTTTGCAATGATTACGCGACGCGATAAATCATCTTACGATAATTAAAGATAAATTTATTATATGACTTATTTATTAAATTGGTCAAAGAATTGCACTTCAAATAATGTTGTTGAAGCGTCTCCTAGAAGCGGTATCATACATGATACAAAGTAATTATCAAAAGATAAAAAGATGCTGAAAACTTTTCTAGTTAATTTTAAGACCTTTTCGATGCCTCTCAATAGTCCACCTTCTACACAAACAAATGTTCATGGGTTTCTTGTCATCTTAATTGATTGCAGAGAAATTTCATTTTCAGTTCTTTTGCATTGTCCCAAGGCAGTCCGGCATCCCTAAGTTTTGCTGAATACGGGCGGACAAGGTATTTGCACCCAGCCACTAAATTGTCTCAGCCACATTAATCATTTTACTATGTTCTTGAATGTATCTTTTTTATGTTAAAATCAAATACTGTTAACTAGATTTTATATTTTGACGATCCCGTCTTTGATGGATAATAATTTAAGTTTCATTTAATCAAAAAATATATCTATTCATAGAATTTAATTTAGTTCCATAGAATTTTTCTTCTTGAAATTATTTACATATTCTGATTAAAACCAAACAAATTTCTTTTGAAAGTAAAGTTATACTAATATTCAAAGTAACAAACAAATTAACTTTATGCCAAAATAAACTTTATTGAATTGAAATTCCAACGATTTAGAAGATTCCGTTTCATATTTTTAATTAAGTGTTTATTGATCAAATATTTGCTTTTATATTTTCATAATTTTCTCAGGTGCCAATTACGTAAAGTCAGGGTTTTTATCATGACTGACGACGCCAACGCAAGTGAGTTTTGTGGTCAGATACAAAATGTTGGTGAATTTACAAATACTATATAATAAAACGTTTCGCATTTGACCCAAAATGATGAACTCTCCGTACTTAGATAGCATAATAAAATATATTCAATTAGATTTAAATAATACTGTAATAATAATAATAGACTAAAGTATATAGCGCCATTTTCGTGAAATATCACCCCAAGGGCGCTTTACAATTAAAGATACTGTTTAACGTAAGCTTCTAACGGTTTTTCTTCTATATTACCTGTAACTTGAGTAGATTGGGCCAATTACGCATTCTGGAATTTTTTGTAAAATTTTAGAAACATGTGTTTTTAATTGAGACTGAAATTGACTAGGGCTCTGAATAGTGCGTAAGTGTGAAGGCACGCAAGGCAGTCAATTCCAGGCAGCCGCTGCAAAAGCACGATCGTCAAACTTGGTGTTTGGACTACGCCGCGCGCCGGGGTTCACAAAGTCTTTCTCTGGCTAAATCGAATGCGGATTTTAGAGTTGACTTTCTAGGGTTTCTGTTCTCTGCAATGCAAAGGTCTGATTGATATGTAGAGGCCATTTTATGTACCGATTTACATACAGTTCAGCAGAGCTTAAACTGTATTCTCTCTGGACATTTAAGCCAGTGCAAATCTCGGAGATGTTGTCAGATGTGAGAATATTTTGATACCCGCGTTTCATCACGTCATATATACAATTTCCGTGAATTATCGAAGTGATAATAAAATGCATGGTCTTATTTGTTAGCAATATAGGTACATCATTGACGACCAAAGATCGATCAATGCATCTACAAACATATTACTTATTCCTACCCATCTAATCGAGGCCTTACGCTTGGACACGCTAATACGTTTATATATCTTCTTCGTAGTATCAATCCTATGGATTAGTTTGCAACATGATTTGTGTCTCGTTCTCCGCTCTGCCCTATCTTCTGCGGCCCTCTACAGTTAGATTTTTTTAAAATTTAGCTTTGTTTTTTTTTAATATTTTGAATTAAATACTCCCCGGCTTCCCTCTATTATTTGGCCTCCGGGTTTAGGACGTTAAAATTAAAATATTCTACGTTAGACGAACACAAGAAATCAATTTTCTCTTCAGTTCAACAAACGAGGCGTTGTTCATTTGCACACACTTGTTAGCCCATGGCTGCGAATCGTGGCACCTAACCAGGGCCCAAGACAGCAGATTTCTGAGTTTTGAGAAAAGGTGTCTTAGAAGAATTTTAGGTGTGCGGTGGTTTGACTTTGTAAGGAACACAGAGGTGAGGCAACGGACACAGCAACCCTTGGTATCTACTGTCATCCGGCGAAGGCGTTTCGGCTGGCTAGGCCATATACTACGTATGCCTCCCAAGAGCCTTAACCGTGCTTGCCTATTTTACAAGGCATCAGGTTCTTGGCGTCCTGGTCGTCCACTGTTGACAATTCGTCGGCAGTTTGCGTCAGAGCTGCGGGACGTGACTTGACTTTGGAGGAAGCACGGAAGCTAGCGGCCGATCGCTTGGCCTGGAGGCAGTTTGTGGATCCCATATGCTCCACATAGGGAGCGGATATGGTATGATGATGATGATGTTAGCCCTCTAGAGCATGCAGGAGACCCTCGTGTCGCATTATATGTCCGAACCATTGGGCTTGCCCCTTACTAATGGTTTTGATCGTGTGCCTACCACCTTCGATTATTTTTAATATATACTTCTGAAAACAAAATACGGTATATATCTTGTATTATCTTGATATATCTTGTATTAGTGACTGCCACACATTTTTTGTATTTATCATCCACCACAGAAAGAAGCTGTCAAAAACAGCAAGAAACAAAAGTTTTAAGATGGTAAAACTTATTTCGATTTTGTGACAGAAACCTGGAAAACGGAAAACAATCTGTTTCACTTCTGGCACTTGAAACTCTCAAGTTGGTCAGGAATAAGTTTGCTTTAGAATTATGGCTTTATTTAACGGATATTATCCGCGAGACATGAATGTTGAATGTTAGTTTTACGTTCTACGGTGCAGATTATCCGCGAATGGAAAAACCGACTCAGCGGACTGTACGAAGAAGAATCTGTTCTCTTATTTTTATTTTGAAACGTCTGCTAACATACATAGCAATTTATCTTCTTCCGATCGCGAATCCGACAAAAGCCCGTAAAGTTAAGACGCGAACAAGGTTGCCACAAACTTTATTTCAGAAAAAGTTATTCGCTTTACTTAAAAATACGTTTTTATCCGGGATGTGTCAAAACATTACGTATTTTTACACTTACGCACTTATACTACACTTTTACGTTATTTTGCCCCAAAATTTAGCCCCTTGTGTTTGGAAACGAGATAAAAGAAAAAAGTGGTATTTTTAACAAATTGGGTATTTATCTATTTATTTTATTGTTTTTACATAGACATTTTTAAATGATTACACAGTACGAAGGCAAATTGATTTTATTGAATGTATTTTACGAAAATGTGATGGTGAATAATAATTATTATGCTTTTTAAACAAATTAGAAAATTATTCGATTTTTTTGTCTGTATTATTTAGTTTTAAAACTTGTGAATTTCTGATTTCCAGATAAAGAAATTAATTTCTTTGTCTATTTCTAAATAATTAACAGTTTTTATTTTCAAAATTTGTCGCAATAATTATGAACACACAATTATAAATGTTTTTGTTAAAAATAAATAATTTTTTAATGCAAATCGTAATTACAGAAATCCTTTTCAAATGTTTAGGGATTAACTAATCATTTTTATTTGTGTAAGTTTTCTCCGTGTGCGAGATACTTATTATTTACTTTTTTCTTTTTGCTATTCAAGTCAAAAAAATAAAAAGGATAATTTTATGACAAATAATCGTTGTCTTTATTAGCATCAAAATGAAAACTCATACAATAATGAATGTCATCCTTGTGTCTGGTGTAGTAACGGATTAGTATCGCCTTCAGCCCTCAGCCACTGTAGAAGGATCCTCCTTAGCAATGACTTGTGGCTTTCTCGGGTTGCTCCGGCCATCCGGCCCGTAATTCATTCTTTCATTTAACTAACAAACGAGAACAAAGAATCGAACTCATCGGCAAATGGATTATCCGCGCGAACAAAGCAAGATTCTGTTAGCCCTGCGTCCATTCTCCGTCCGCTGTGTTGAAACGTATAGGTCAGCATTATTACCCGACATTCCCCTATTTTGATAAAGCGCTCATTCTTACAAGGTGATTTATGTTTTGTAACGGAATTGCATCGGAAATTCGGTTTCGAATAAGGCAAAGAGAAAATATCATATATTATCCACCTAATAATATTATGTGGTTCGATTTTATCTGCCTGGTTTCATTTCATCAATGTAATGGACCACCGTTTAAGATAACTAGCCGTCATCAATAACCAACGCTTCTCTTCCGTTTGATTTATTAATACACTTTACAAAAAATATATTTTGGGCCTAGCGAAAATCGTACCACTATAAAAAGAGCGTGATCCGATTGCATAATATAGCTAGCTAGAACGACAATTTCATCTTAAAATGAGCTATGTTGTGGTCTATATAGATTCGAGATTAGATTTTATTAGAATCTCTAGGTTCGAATCCTACTCCAGCACAATTCGTTTCCCGCTTTCTGGCACAGTTACTTCCAACTATTTGAAAGCAGCCCAAAAATTGAAATATTTAAGTTTATCAAGAGAACTCAAATGATTCTTATTATACATATAATTAGATACATAATTTACTTTGTAAGTGTCTTACCAAGTATTGTAAATGTAAATACCAAGAGCGTTACTCATGCATGTCTATTTCACAAGGTTCCCACTGTCTACTATTCGTTAGCAATTGAAGTCATAAGTACGGGAGCTGACAGCCGATCACTTTACTTAGAGGCCGATTCTGAAATCCATTCACTCCACACAGAGAGCACTTTCGGAATGGTTCTAAATAGGACATGACATGATTCAAATTTTTATGCTAGATCAACTAATATGTATAGGTATATCGTGTATGTATAATAATTGTATAAAACATCATACATTCTAGAACAGGTTCACAGCGCCATCTATGTTTCAGTAGTAAGTGGCAAACGTTGGTGCATAATAAAATCGCTATAGAAATGCGACCCTTAAAGTGAAAGCATACTTGAAATATTTGAGAGAAGTCGGTAGTACGTTCTCCTAATAGTCTTATGTAATGGCGCCACTGCATACATTATTATGGAGAGAAATATTGAAGGTGGATGAAGAGAAAAATACGGGAAATGTGATGCAGAGAAATATTATTTTACATTTCTATTTTATTTTAAAGTAGATTTTATTTTGGTATGATGATCATGAAGATGATTTGAAAATCTTTCCATTCCACAAACTGCCTCCAGGCCAAGCGTTCGGCCGCCAGCTCCCGTGCGTCTTCCCGAGTCAAGTCCACGTCCCACAGCTCTGACGCAAACTGCCGGCGAATTGTCAACAGTGGACGTTCAGGACGCCGCGCCGAGAACCTGATTTGAAAACGAGATTTGAAAATCACATTCGAATAAATATTTTATATTGACCCCCTTTGGAAATCAAACCCGCGACTTCATACATGGCAGACCGATGCGCTCACCACGATACGGACATAACAATGTTAAGTTGTTAATAAATTATTTTGTTTAAATTCTACAACATCTACAAAATGCTGATAAAATAATTTTGTAGTCACGCATCGATAGTTTCGATTAATAAAGTTATAGTGAAAATACATATATATGTAGAAATGCATTTTTCAATTTTCTTTAACCCTCGCGTTACGGTGATGTAACCCGCGTTACAAAATCTCACTAAATAAATCATATCTCCGTAAATAATCAAAATAAAGCACTGGCATTTTTGCTAGTCTTCAATCAAACCTTTTTACACCGGAAAAAAAAATTATGTATAAAAATCGTAGGTAATTACTTAAAAAAAATTACCTGCATGTTTCAGAAATTTCATACAAACATCGTGTATTTTGCAGTAAACAGAGGACTTTAAGATTATGTTTTATGCGTTTTTCAGCTTTTTTTTTTAATGAGTTATTATGACAGACAGAAATACTAACTCACACTGATTTAAAAAAATGTGTATGAAAAATACAATAAATTGTAAAGTTATGAATCAACATTTTGTATTGGTAGCCCGAGGTTAAATCGCCGTATGCCGTTGATCGTTTCAAACACAGTGCTTTAAGGGTTAATTTCACATTTTTTATTGATAATATTTTTAATTATTTTTTTATCACTTCTCACAATAGTTGAAGATGCTTATTTCAAGCTCAATAATGTGGATATTCAAGCGTTTACACGACTTCTGACCATTTATTGGTTGTTGGCCACTTGGCTTATTTTTTTAAATATTATTATTTTCCTGCCTCGTAGCATAGCGGTAGTGCATTCGCTATACCCGATGAATCGCGGGTTCGATTCCCGTAGGGAGTAAACATAGAATATTTATTTACATGTGATTTTCATATTGATACTCCACGTGTGATACCTTGGACTGGTACCGAAGCGTATGACTGATCATCCTACATCCATGTAATAAAATGATCAAGATACACTGCACTTGGTGTACCGATGCAGTGCCATATGCACCATTGGGTGCGGATAGCGGAAAGTAGTGGTAAAAGTGTTGTACCAATGCAGTGCCCATGCACTATTGGGTGCGGATAAGTGAACTTAGTAGTAGTAGTCTACAAAAATTAACAGAATATCACCTAATACGGGGTGTTTTTGTCCATGTCTACACATACTTACAAACCGAGGGTTGTAGAGGGTTTTACGTTTTAAATAATTGAGCCAAGTCTCGAGTGGTATACTCAGACGATGCTAGGGTGAAAGTGTTACAACTTAGTACATGTTCCAGCCTTCGTTCACCTAATCACGATTTACTACAGCTAAAAACACCTAATTGTTTTAGTTTTTTTTAATTTTATTATACGGAAAAGTAAAATAGTTAACCGAGAAATAGTTACTCCACATTTTAATATTGTAAATAAATTTATTTTTTTTAAATAAAAAAACTTAAAACATACTTTTACATCAGCCTAGACGATGGACACTGCAATGTGATCCGAAACGTCGGCAACACAAAGCCCAATAATACGGTATATATCAATTTATCTTATATTTTTAGAATTATCTTTTTTTTCTTTTGTCTCGTGCCTGCAGCATGAAGGAGTGTGAACAAATTCACATCGACATTCATAGTATACCCACAAACAGGCCATGCCTTGGTGGGATTTTCGTTTATTTTTTTTATGTATATTAATGTGAAATTATGTACTTTTTCGTAAACAAAAATTTTTCTTTTGAAAAAAAAAAATTTTTTTTTAAAGTAATACGATAAGCATTATCTGCATTAGGTTTTTTATAATTCTTTCTTTATGGATAGTATTAATTTGACTAAATAAATTATATTTCATAACAATTTGCAAAAATTTATGGGAAAAAAAATTCTTTCTCAATTTTCTCGAAAACTTTGGGTCAAATAAAAAAATAAATTCCACCAAATCGACTCCAAATATGATGCAGATTCACTGGTTTCCCGCTTGTACATCGAGTTTTGTTACACGGTGTATATTATGCGAAATTCAATCGATTGGGTATTTAAGAATTTGTGTATTTAAATATAAACAGATAATAAAATAAAAAATCTAATGTAATTATACTGTAACTATACTGTAAACTACAACAATCTAATATAACAATAATAATATAATAATATAACAACTATATAAAAAAATAAAAAAAAATAATATAACAACAATCTAATATAACAAATTCATGTTTCCAATATTTAGAGGAAAAGTAATAAAATAAAACTCAAGAAGAAACCTTAAATAAATTATTCCGTTTAAATATATTTTCCATTTTCAGGAATCTAATTGAATTCCTATGCCCATCAGGGAAAATTGTTAATCAAATAAAAATGTAGAGATCCTCGTATCACCATAGACATATCTATAACCTCGTATATAACGTAAAATGGGTTGGATAGGCACAATCGTAAAATTACGTACGGATTTTCTACTTATTTTATGTTGTTCGAAAGCAAACTATTGTATTTATTAGATATCTTGAAAAGAAAAATAGTATTTTGACGCACTCATAATGTTTAAATTATTATATATTATACAGTTAATAAAAAGATAAACTAGGCTTTCTTGAAAATGTTCAAACGTGTGATTATTCATCTACAATCTACACATATTTATAAGATAAACACAATATTTTTACAGTTTTTTATCCTTTCAATCAACTTTTTTCAATCACTCATTTTATGGATAAAAATCATAAAAAAATACAAATAAAACTGCAATAAAAGCCCCATCCTTTGCCTAGACCGTTTTAAATACTATTGAATCCTTTTTCAGTCTAGTACTCTACCGATTACCGAACTAATCCGCGAAATTTAATAGATTGGTTTATTTATCATTGCTTTGCTTAACTTACAAAGCTTTATTTCCAACCACGCCCGGTAATCATGTTAACTATAATATTTTTATTATTTTTTAATTATTTTACTCTAATTGACTTTTATTGCGACTCTCTTGTGTTGTTTCTATACACCCCGTTTTAGGGTTCTTCTAATATGGCGAAAAGGTTTTTTAATAGTTTGAAAAAAGTAATAAAGAAGCGACATGGTTCTTACTTTCCCTTATGATTTTTCTCATTTTGTCAATTCGTCTTGCGTTATCTTTCTTTTCATATTTGTCAAAGTTTGACACTGGAGATGGAAAAAGTTAAATCACTTTTTTTTATTTGCTTCATTCGAATAAAACCCAAGAACCACATATTTAAGCTACGTAATATCGGGCTTACATATTTTTTTTATCGAGAAAAAGAAATTGTTTTTTTTTTTGTGTTGCTCAGAACACTTTATTAAACTCAAATATTCATTTTAACTTTCAAATAAACACTTTATCAACATTGTTGCTCGCCTAAACTCTGTTAGCAATTTTGAGATTTTTATCGCTCTTACTGATTTGAGCACATAATATAAAAAAATATTAAACTTTCTGTGCTTATTTTATTTATTTTTAGACATCAACTTATTTAAAATTTATTATTTTTTATAATAATATTTTAGGATTTAAAATTTCAGTTATATGCTAGTTGATATTCAATAATTAAGTTACCATAATTATATTTCGTAAATTGTATTTCAATCACACATTTAAAAGAAACGTAAAATTAATAAGATGTGAAGTCGTTTTCGGTTTTTCTCGTAGCATAGTGGTAGCGCATTTGGCTACCGCGCATGAGGTCGCGGGTTCGATTCTTGCAGGGGGACAACATGAAATATACCTTGGACTGGTTCTGAAGCGTAAGACTGATCATCTTTTACCTTCATGTAATAAAATTATCAAGATACAGTGCACTTGGTGTCCTATGGTGATCCTAGTTGCCCTAGTTGATCCTAGTTTTTTAAAATCATTAAAAATTTTAGTTTATAAAAAAACGAAAAATACCACATCGGACGCCAGTTCCCGTGCGTCGACCCTGAGCAGGACCACGTCCCGTAGCTCTCACGCAAACTTCCGACGGATTTTTAACATGGGACTTCCAAGACGCTGAGAACCTGATGCCTTGCAAAATAGGCAGGCATGATCAATACTCTCGGTAGGCATATGTAGTCATATATGGCCCAGCCAGCTCAAACGCCTTAACCGCATGACAGTAGATACCAAAGTGTGCTGCGTCCGTTGCCACACCTCTGCGTTCCTTACAAACTCAAACCGCCGAACACCTAATATTCTTCTGAGGCGCCTTTTCTCAAAGCACAAAAGTCTGCTATTTTACTCTTTTAAATCTGCTATGAGACTCATTTACTTCACTTAAGAATCTGTGAGTTTTCTGTAATCACCTATTTTCAAATATACGTACAATCCTGGTAAAAAATTCGTTCCCTTTTTTTCATATTATTTAATTCAAAACTGAATTTGCACTTTAGTAGCAGACTTCTGGTCGTTAGTGTGCGCAGCATCCAAACTTGGAAGATAAAATACTGTACACTAGAGTGGAGTAATTGGGAAAGTTTTTCCACAAAAAAAAAGTAAAATATCATCCCGCCATGTTGAGAGACCACTTGTACGTCTCATCTGACTACTTCCTTTATTTCTTACTTCTGTTTCATTACAGTATAAAAACTCAAGTCGCATTTTTTAATACCGAAGTTAGTTTTGTGATGATCCTTCATTTTGTTAGAAATACTTTACTTCACATTTTCTTGAATAGTACAGTTTATATTTGGATGACTCGCAAATTTTGTAGGAAAGTTATATCTAGAAAAAGGTATTTTTTTATGAGAAGTACTAGGGCTAAAATAAAGTCTGGTTTGTCGTTCAATATTGCGTGTAATCCTTAGTAACTTCAAGGCATCAAAACTACAAAAATTTTACAATCCAGTTTTTGTTTTTTTGTTGCCACCTTTGACTCTCATTTTCTCGATTTGAAAAAATCGAAAAAAAAAGTAACAAATGAGATCTTCAATTTTTTTTCATAAATTTCATACACCTTTTTAAAAGTTTGTTATCTTGTTTCACTAAGAAATAGTTTAATGTAGGTACAACCAAATTTTTAAAAACTTTTTGGCAGTCAATAACCCAGGAATTTAATTTTGAAATCAACATTCTAATACTGGCCCCAAACCTCAGGGAAACCTTAATATGATTTTACATTACAGGACATTTCTAATTTATAAGTACCCACATAAACTCAAAACATTATTTTATTGGTTTCTTTAAGTTTAAACATAGAACAATTTGACATCTCAACAGAGATGAGAAGTTTGGAAGGAAATATGGATATCTAGGCGTTTACAGGGCTCATGACCTGTCATTGGCTGGGTTAAGTGGCCACTTGATGTATTACAACATTCCCCATTTCACCTAGTATTTGATATCCATATCTGCCAATATAATGGGTGAAATCCAGTTTTTGACTACAAGTATTTGGACAGAGTTGTTAAACATTAACTAAACCCTAACTTGAACGACCATAAATAGTTATTTTTTTCTTCGTTCAAAAATGAATTTATATTAATTTAAGTCATAATAATGCTCTATAGTCATTTTAATATCGCATCAATATTTAATTTGTATGTCAGTGTAACATTTTCTCATTGATATTTCGTATTTTCCATAATTTAATTTTCTGCAACTAATAGGCTTCATTACATTTTGTAAGGTAAATATTGATTTGGTTAAATAATAAAGATCAAATGTCCCTGGGAATTTTATCAGTTTTTCTTTCATAAATTTCTGTCTCGCAAATTACTCACTATCTGATTCAGATATTAAAAGCTTGAAAAACGTAAGCTGTTCATTATTTAAAAAGACCTTTAAATACGCTGAAAAGTCCTCCCTCGTTCTCGTGTTACGAATAAGATGAACGCAGATGGAGCGAATCATTTGGTTAAATTTTCAATTATACGAACCTCTGATGCAATCGCCTTAAATGCTTAGGACCACAAAAATACCTTGGGAAAATAATGAGTTTCTTGCTTCCGATGTAAAGGGGGGATGGGGGCACATCGAAGCACAATCCAATTTAAATCTGTTGAAAAATACCGTCTACCGATACATGTTCGTATTTCAATCATTAAAAACATACCAAACATAAATATTCCGTATTTAGACAATTCAAATTTAAGCATCTTAATTGGCATTTTTAAGTAAAAGCACAAACGATGCCGAGAACATTTTGATTTGTAGAGTAATTATTTTTTAGAATTATATTTCTCAGCTCATTACGGTAGTGATATTGTACGTGATTTATGACTTTTCGTAATCTCAAATATAGGTTTTTTTTTGTTTTTCACAAAAAATTAAAAACTGGAAAACGACTACTATATTCAACATTTTATTTCCACAGTTGTGCATAATCTTAGAATAATGACGCGCAGGCTATAGAGGGGCCCTAACGGTCAAAAACCATTCTATGATTGTAAAACACGAAGTTGGCTATAGTTTGCAGCAAAACAAATGGCAATGTTTTACAAATGCCTAATGCGGCCTTGGCATATCGACAGTAATCAACTGTCACTATCAACAGTAAACATACTTTAATTTACAAATTGATCACCTAAATTAAGAAAAACTGGTAAATAATGTAAATATGTTGATAAAAGGAAAGTTTTTATACAAATAATACCCATGTTAGGACAATATATGCCAAAATCAATGTTAATCAAAATAATTATTTATCGAAATCAATTACCTGTGAAATGTGACTCCTTTAACACCTTTGACACTCTTACTGCTACAACCAAGCATACTACAATTCACCATTGCCGTTTTTGATGTTTAAAATCAGGAAGTGTCCACGTTATTTACTAGCAAAGCGACGAAAGTGACCGTTACGCGTCTGTTGTCAAACAAATAATAATGGCCGCCAGCAGAGTGAAGTTGTCGCTAACCAAAAATTTTCAACGCTTCCGCTCTATGGGAAACGGCGAAAGGGCTTCTCTATAGCCTGCGCGTCATTACTCTAAGTGCATAATATATTTTAATACTATAATTTAATCTACTCACTCCTTTCTTAGCGCTGCAAAATGGTGCGATGTTAATCAATTACGGCATGGTTTTATAAATTTGTTAGTTTAACAAAGTTTTTGAGAATATAAATGTTGTTGGAAAAAAAAATTGCTGCAACTAATTATTAACGATAACGCTATTTACCCTAAGAGATAGGCAGAAACGATAAAACGCTGCCCCACTATTTCTGTCTTTCTTCTGTCTATTCTTCTTTGGCCGATGCTTCCGCATATTTTAACAGTCATATATATTTCAAAATTAACATAAGACTTTAAATAAGAAATGATCACCTTTACATTACAAAAATTGGGCAGTTAAAAGCGTATTCAAAATTGAAATTTTTAGATATGTGGCAAGATCTCTGGTGTTTTATTTAACCATTTTAAATTGATTGCATTCCATCTTTTTCACACAGTTTTCCATCCATATATCGTTAGTTTGTCAACCTTGTCATCGTAAAGAGCATGTTTTTGAAATATATGGCTGTCATGTGCAAGGTCCTACATTACAGTGTCACAAGTACTTAGCAGTAAGCTGGAGAGTATGCGTTACTTCCTTCACATTCACAGTTTCCTACGAAAAGAAAGTTTACTCGGGAAATATTTAGGCGCATGGAGAAATCTTTGTTCAACAATTCTTAGGCATTTAGGTGAAAAGGTTTAAGAAGGATACTTTATGAAGAAGGGCCATTTTATAGCTTTTCTTTGTCAAATTTTCTACCAATTTGCCAATTCAAAGCAAACTTTTTGGTATAATTTTTTTAAGAATCAGTTTAAAACCGAACCTTTGTTAGTTAAAAAACAAATACACAAGTACATATTTTTACCATTACCATAAATAATAATTGACGACGATTGCTGTATGCGCCTAAATAACCTAGCTAGTAATAATAAACATAGCTTAGTAAACCTCTGTATTTTATGTAATTTACCTAATTTTCCAAACAAAATACAAAATTAACCTGAAAAAATAACACGTATTTCGCAATAAATTTTTGGCCGAAAATGGCTTTATGTGCTAATGCCAATGTATCACCGCTCTAAACACGGCATACGGTTAGCTTTTTTCTGAAATATTAAAACCCACAGTTGTCATCTCAAGAACCAGTGAGAAGCGAAAAAAAAGGAAAAAAACTTTCGAGTCGAGCCTACCGCCTCTAAACCATCTGTCTCCCGTTTCCCGCCCTTTCTCTTGCCTCGGACTACCCAAAAGTGGGGTCTACATTAAAATCGCTCACAAAGGGGCACATTCGCACAAATGAAACCAGAGGAAATTGACTTGTCTACGGAATTGTAAATTCTGAAATTTAAATGGTAAAAAGTATAAAAATGATCATCATCGTGGTGACATTCCTACTGATCGGGGGGGCTGGCCGCGAACGAGAACGCAGTGGCGCCCCGTGGTTTATTTATTATTATGGAATCTTTATATCCCAACAGAGATGATGAAGATTTTTTAGAAATATGGATATTAGGGTGTCCCTTTTAGGGAGTATTATTTTTTTTTAAATTGAGGCCTTGTCGGCACGAGTTAAAATCATTTTACACATATGAAATTTCGTATCTAAATAGGCCATAGTAATTGTAAAAAAGATAGAGGGTATGCGTTTTGAAAATCGAAAAAAAAAATTTTTTTGGTCCCATATACTATATTTTATTTTCACCCTACTAGGGTGTCCCTTATTCATTTGGAGTACAGTAACCCGTGCCGACTTGCATCGGAAATGTTGTTATACAACATGAAGGGAATTTCTCTAATTTTGAAAATCTTTGAGGCCTCGTCGGCACGAGTTAAAAATCATTGTACACATATGAAATTTTTCGTTTCTGAATAGGCCATAGTAATTGCAAAAAAGATGGCATGCGTTTCAAAATCGAAAAAAAAAATTTTTGTTAAGGGACACCCTAATATGGATATCCAAGCATTTACAGGGTTTATGACCCCCTAGCTGTAATTGTCTGGGTTTAAGTGGCCGCTTGACGAATTACAACCGAAAATCCTTTTCCGTTTCCTCAGCGAATATCCAACACTAACCATTTTAATTTACGTTTTTTTAATGTAATATATGAATGCTGCATGTTTCAAGGTTTAATTTTTCTTAAAATTCATTAAGTAATAAAAACTATTATTAATTTATTAGGCATAAAAATTAGACCTTCCATTTCCGGACTTCCTAGATAAGTTATGTGGATAAATATTGTGTTTAGTCGGTTTTTCACATTTCTTATTTCATGATAATTGTAATTACCTTGCACTGGAAACTGAACGAAAGACTGATCATATATTCCTTCATATAAATAAAATTTTTAAAAATACACTGCAATGATGCATATAATTAACAATGATTGAGGCGTTTACAGGACATTTGTATTGTTGGTAATATTTATAATGAGTTAATATTTTTAAATCATTTAATAACATCTCAGCAGAGACAGAAAAGCTTTTGGAAATAAATATGGTTTATATGGGCGTTTACAGGTTTATGACAGCTTTATTCTTACACGATTTACAACCATTACCAACAATCCAAAAAATAATCAGTTTATATATATTAAGAACACGTATCTTGTGTGATTTTAGAAAGAAATTTTCAGTAATAAAAATACGCCACTGCTACTTTATTTATTTCCATTTCCAAGTCGGGTAGCAAAATAGTGTGCTTTTAAGAAGCATTATTAATTTAAACGTGAAACAGTTGCAGAAAACTGTCGGTAAAATATCATATGAAATTTGCTCCAGATGCAATATGCGTTTGAAATAAAACTCATAGTTTATAGGTATGTCATAAACAGCGCTTAAAATAAACCACCAGAAAACTTATGCACACTCCGCCACTGCAATTTTCATATCTTTCTGGTATAAAAATGAGGGATGGCATCGTTAGCCAGAGAATATATTAAAAACCATTTTTTCAATTCTTGCGACGTTAGGACCGCACTGTACCAAACATTGTCGGACAGGGATAGCGAGATACTCTACATCTTTCGTTTTCTCTCATTTCTTGAATGGGCAAAAAGACCCAGGGGAATACAATTACTATGGCAATTAAACATAAGTAAGGATCTCACTAAAAATTGACAAAGAATTTCTGCTAAAATGCTTTTTTTTTTTAGTAAGTGACATAAGAGAATCCGCATATGAAGCGTCGCGCCTTAACACTGTACACAAGTTCTGATAATTGGCAGATACAGATGTCAAATACAAAGCGGAAAGGGAAAATCTTGTAAAACAATTATGTGGCCACTCAAACCAACCTATATAATCGCCTAAGACTTCCACACTTCTCTGTTAAAATGTTATTTGTAAACATATAATCCTTTTGTAAATTTAAAAATACATATTTCATAATTATCATCATACCATATCCGCTCCCTATATGGAGCATACGAGGTCTGTTCAAAAAGTATCGCGAATTTTGAATTTCCGCGGGCTACGTATATTTGATTTTGGATTTTTTTGTAGCGTTATGTTGGTTACTCACGTCCCTTACTTATGCTGACAAGGTCGGAGACATTTTGAATGTTTAGTTAATTTTGACAGCTGTTTTGCTTGGATGTGTTTTGGCTCGTCTTCGATTTTTGCCTATTCCCAAAAAATGGATCAAAGAATCTGTATCAAATTTTGTGTGAAAAACAAAATAAAAGTGCGCGGACGCATTCCGAATGTTGACTGTGGCATATGGTGTGAAGCTACCTTTGGACCAAAGCAACGTTTATCGGTGGTACAAAATTTTAGATCAGAGGGTGCGAGAAGATGTGAACGACGAAGAACGTGCCGGACGCCCGAGCACGTCAACAACAGACGAAAACATTGATAAAGTGAAGAAAATAGTATTAGCCAATCGTCGAATCACCGTTAGAGAAGTTGCTGATGGACCTAAAAATATCGATTGGCTCGTTGCATTCGATTTTTAACCAATGATTTTGGGCATGAGTCTGGTCGCCGCGAAATTCGTGCCAAAATTGCTCAATTTCGACCCAAAAAACAGCATCGCGTTTAAACATTGCTCAGGGAGATGTTGGACTCGGTCCGTGACGACCCAAATGTGCTCCAGAGGGTCATAACTGGTGACGAATCATGGTTTATGGTTATGACGTGGGAAACCAAAGCTCAATCATTCCCAATGGAAGCTGCCGCATGAGCCAAGACCGAAAAAAGCGCGCCAAGTTCGGTCGAACGTGAAGGTTTTGCTCACAGTTTTTACTTCGATTGCAGGGGCGTGGTGCATCATGAGTTCTTTGCCACAGGGGTAGTACGGTCAATAAGGAATATTACCATGCAAGTTATGCGCAATTTGCCCGCGAAGCAATCGCCAGAAACGCCCGGATTTGTGGAGAACAAAAACTGGCTTTTGCCACATTGATAACGCCCCTGCTCACACACATCGTTGCTTGTGCGCGAATATTTGGCAAAAAACAACACAGTAATAGCGCCGCAGCCACCGTATTCCCAGACCTGGCCCCTGTGACTTTTTCCTGTTTGCAAAACTGAAGAGGCCCATGAAAGGACGACGCTTACGCCACGATTGAGGGAGATAAAGACGGCATCGAAGGAGGAGCTGAACAAGATCACAAAAAATGATTTTTTTAAGTGCTTCGAGGATTGGACAAAAAAACGTTGGCATTAAATGTATTATATCCGAGGGGAATTACTTTAAAAGGGTGACAAAATAGATATTCATGAATAAATTAACAATACTTTTTTGAATAAAATTTATATAAAATTCGCCAAATGACTTTTTTGAACAGACTGCTGCGTATATATATTTTTTAAAAAGTTAAACTAAATTGTAGACAGTGTCCGTCGGCTAGTTTACATAATTGATACGGGGGGAATTGGACCTGACCTTTGGAAGGGCGCATGGGAACCTGGAGGCCGACCTTGGCTTGAAGCAGTTTTTGAATACATAATAATTTAAATCATTCCAGTGCACATAACGTCGCATACTCCGCTTATTAAAAGGCATAATAATTTATGTTTTGATGGTGAGCCATATTTTTTTAGTGCAGTTACTCTTTTTTGAGTCTGGGAGCCGATGGAAAAGAGCTCTCACACATTAAAAAATATTGTAAGACCTCAATATTTTAAAACCGAACCTTTGTTAGTTAAAAAACAAATACACAAGTACATATTTTTACCATTACCATAAATAATAATTGGACGACGATTGCTGTATGCGCCTAAATAACCTACAATTAATAATAAACATAGCTTAAGTAAACAGGGCTGTACATTTATGTAATTTACCTAATTTATCCAAACAAAATACAAAATTAACCTAAAAAATAACACGTATTTCGCAATAAATTTTTTGGCCCGAAATGGCTTTATGTGCTAATGCCAATGTATCACCGCTCTAAACACTGCGATATACGGTTAGCTTTTTTCTGAACAAATATAAAACCCACCAGTTGTCATCTCAAGAACCATGTGAGAAGCGAAAAAAAAGAAAAAAACTTTCGAGTCGAGCCTACCGCCTCTAAACCATCTGTCTCCCGTTTTCCCGCCCTTTCTCTTGCCTCGGACTACCCAAAAGTGGGGTCTACATTAAAATCGTCTCACAAAGGGGCACATTCGCACAAATGAAACCAGAGGAAATTGACTTTGTCTACGGAATTGTAAATTCTGAAATTTAAAATGGTAAAAAGTATAAAAATGATCATCATCGTCTTGGTGACATTCCTACTGATCGGGGGGGCTGGCCGCGAACGAGAACGCAGTGGCGCCCCGTGGGTTTATTTATTATTATGGCAATCTTTATATCCCAACAGAGATGATGAAGATTTTTTAGAAATATGGATATTAGGGTGTCCCTTTTAGGGAGTATTATTTTTTTTTTAAATTGAGCCTTTGTCGGCTAAAAACGAGTTAAAATCATTTTACACATATGAAAATTTCGTATCTAAATAGGCCATAGTAATTGTAAAAAAAGATAGAGGGTATGCGTTTTGAAAATCGAAAAAAAAATTTTTTTGGTCCCATACTATATTTTATTTTCACCCTACTAGGGTGTCCCTTATTTTTCAATCTTAATTTTTATTTCATTGCATAGGGCCCACTTTCTTTTGTTTTGCTATATAGCAATTGTTCTAAAATTTCAGTTCATTTGGAGTACAGTAACCCGTGCCGACTTGCATCGGAACATGTTCATACAACATGAATGGAATTTTCTCTAACTTTTGAAAATCTTTGAGGCCTCGTCGGCACGAGTTAAAATCATTGTACACATATGAAATTTCGTATCTGAATAGGCCATAGTAATTGCAAAAAAGATGGCATGCGTTTTCAAAATCGAAAAAAAAAAATTTTTGTAAGGGACACCCTAATGGATATCCAAGCATTTACAGGGTTTATGACTAGCTGTAATTGTCTGGGTTAAGTGGCCGCTTGACGAATTACAAAATTCCTTTTTCCGTTTCCTCAGCGAATATCCACACGAAACCTTTAATTGAGTTTTTTTTAATGTAATATATGCTGCAAGTTTCAAGGTTTAATTTTCTTAAAATTCATTAAGTAATAAACTATTATTAATTTATTAGGCATAAAAATTAGACTTCCATTTCCGGACTTCCTAGATAAGTTATGTGGATAATTATTTGTGTTTAGTCGGTTTTTCACATTCATATTTCATGATAATTGTATTACCTTGCACTGGAACTGAAACGTAAGACTGATCATATTTCCTTCATAATAATAAAATTTTAAAAATACACTGCAAATGATGCATATATTACCAATGATGAGGCGTTTACAGGACATTTTTATTGTTGGTTATATTTAATGAGTTAATATTTTTAAATCATTAATAACATCTCAGCAGAGACAGAAAAGCTTTGGAAATAAATATGGTTTATATGGGCGTTTACAGGGTTTATGACAGCTTTATTCTTACACGATTTACAACCATTACCAACCAATCCAAAAAATAATCAGTTTATATATATTAAGAACACGTATCTGTGATTTTAGAAAGAAATTTTCAGTATAAAAATACGCCACTGCTACTTTTATTTATTTCCATTTCCAAGTCGGTAGCAAAATAGTGTGCTTTTAAGAAGCATTATTAATTTAAACGTGAAACAGTTGCAGAAAACATGTCGGTAAATATCATATGAAATTTGCTCCAGATGCAATATGCGTTTGAAATAAAACTATAAGTATAGGTATGTCATAAAACAGCGCTTAAAATAAACCAAGAAAACTTATGCACACTCCGCCACTGCAATTTTCATATCTTTCTGGTATAAAAATGAGGGATGGCATCGTTAGCCAGAGAATATATTAAAACCATTTTTCAATTCTTGCGACGTTAGGACCGCACTGTACCAAACATTGTCGGACAGGGATAGCGAGATACTCTTTTCTTTCGTTTTCTCTCATTTCTTGAATGGGCAAAAGACCAGGGGCGAATACTATGGCAATTAAACATAAGTAAGGATCTCACTAAAATTGACAAAGAATTTCTGCTAAAATGCTTTTTTTTTTTAGTAAGTGACATAAGAGAATCCGCATATGAAGCGTCGCGCCTTAACACTGTACACAAGTTCTGATAATTGGCAGATACAGATGTCAAATACAAAGCGGAAAGGGAAAATCTTGTAAAACATTATGTGGCCACTCAAACCAACCTATATAATCGCCTAAGACTTCCACACTTCTCTGTTAAAATGTTATTTGTAAACATAAATCCTTTTGTAAATTTAAAAATACATATTTCATAATTATCATCATACCATATCCGCTCCCTATATGGAGCATACGAGGTCTGTTCAAAAAGTATCGCGAATTTTGAATTTCCGCGGGCTACGTATATTTGATTTTGGATTTTTTTGTAGCGTTATGTTGGGTACTCACGTCCCTTACTTATGCTGACAAGGTCGGACATTTTGAATGTTTAGTTAATTTTTGACAGCTGTTTTGCTTGGATGTGTTTTGGCTCGTCTTCGATTTTTGGCCTATTCCAAAAAATGGATCAAAGAATCTGTATCAAATTTTGTGTGAAAAACAAAATAAAGTGCGCGGACGCATTCCGAATGTTGACTGTGGCATATGGTGAAGCTACCTTGGACCAAAGCAACGTTTATCGGTGGTACAAAATTTTCTCAGAGGGCCGAGAAGATGTGAACGACGAAGAACGTGCCGGACGCCCGAGCACGTCAACAACAGACGAAAACATTGATAAAGTGAAGAAAATAGTATTAGCCAATCGTCGAATCACCGTTAGAGAAGTTGCTGAGGACCTAAAAATATCGATTGGCTCGTTGCATTCGATTTTAACCAATGATTTGGGCATGAGTCGGGTCGCCGCGAAATTCGTGCCAAAATTGCTCAATTTCGACCAAAAACAGCATCGCGTTAACATTGCTCAGGAGATGTTGGACTCGGTCCGTGACGACCCAAATGTGCTCCAGAGGGTCATAACTGGTGACGAATCATGGGTTTATGGTTATGACGTGGAAACCAAAGCTCAATCATCCCAATGGAAGCTGCCGCATGAGCCAAGACCGAAAAAAGCGCGCCAAGTTCGGTCGAACGTGAAGGTTTTGCTCACAGTTTTCTTCGATTGCAGGGGCGTGGTGCATCATGAGTTCTTGCCACAGGGTAGTACGGTCAATAAGGAATATTACCTGCAAGTTATGCGCAATTTGCGCGAAGCAATCCGCCAGAAACGCCCGGATTTGTGGAAGAACAAAAACTGGCTTTTGCACCATGATAACGCCCCTGCTCACACATCGTTGCTTGTGCGCGAATATTTGGCCAAAAAACAACACAGTAATAGCGCCGCAGCCACCGTATTCCCCAGACCTGGCCCCCTGTGACTTTTTCCTGTTTGCAAAACTGAAGAGGCCCATGAAAGGACGACGCTACGCCACGATTGAGGAGATAAAGACGGCATCGAAGGAGGAGCTGAACAAGATCACAAAAAATGATTTTTTTAAGTGCTTCGAGGATGGAAAAAACGTTGGCATAAATGTATTATATCCGAGGGGAATTACTTTGAAGGGGACAAAATAGATATTCATGAATAAATAAATACTTTTTGAAAAAATATAAAATTCGCGATACTTTTTGAACAGACTGCGTATATATATTTTTTAAAAAGTTAACTAAATTGTTGACAGTCCGTCGGTAGTTTACATAATTATACGGGACGTGGACCTGACTTGGGAAGGCGCATGGGAACTGGAGGCCGACCTTGGCTTGAAGGCAGTTTTTGGAATTAAATAATAATTAATCATTCCAGTGCACGTCGCTTATTTAAAAGGCATAATATTTATGTTTGATGGTGAGCCATATTTTTTTCTCCAGTTACTTTTTGTCTGGGGAGCCGATGTGAAAAGAGCTCTCACACATTAAAAAAATATAATAAATCATTTGACATTCAACTCTGCAAATGGAAGGCAATTGCAAATAAATAATGTGCAAAAAAAAAATATTAGATTGATTATGAAAACTTTTGGAATTTATTTCCAATTCATATTAGCGGAGAGAAAATTATTTGACACTGATATTTTTAAAAAATATTGAAATGACGCGATGGTTTGTTAGCTAGCACCCTAAAAATAAAATATAAGTAGAAGATGTTATTTATCATACACAATGAAAGCCCCACCCTTTCCCTAGACTGCTTTAAAAGACTATTGAGTCTTTTTTTCAGTCCAGCCAACTCTACCGATTTTTCAACAAGCTAAACCGCGATTTTAAGATTGTTAGTGTGATAAAAATACGGATGAATTTACGATTATGTACGCGAACAAATGCTTTCATTGTACCCCTACCACCGTCTCGGCTTATGTATTATAATTGTCATTGTTTCCATCACCCAAACCAACCAGAGTCGGCCCAAATTAACAGTGGCAGGGATGTTAGTTTCTACCCCGATCATTATTTATTAGTAATTACAACCACCCGTGTGGAGACCAGTATCCCGCCTCGCCAGGCCTCCCATCCCAGACATCCACCCGTGCATCCGCGGTCAGAGTCTCAATGGAGGGGGGGATTAGGGAAAAGAGGGGAGGGGACAGAACGCATGTGTGCATCTCACACCATCATCCTATCATCCTATCTGGCAGACACTATTTCATACGTCCCCTGCCGTACCTTATCACAATACCTATCCAAAGACCATCCTATCCTTACAAAAGACACAATACAACCGAGTTGAGGGATGGGATATAATTTGAGACCTCCACGCACGCACACACAAACAGCCCGGGACGGGCCGCCCGTGCAAAGGCACACCAAGTCTCCCCCGGGGACTACCCCACTAAGCAATCTATTAGTTCTAGATACTTCCTTTTACGGAACGAAACGTGCACAAATGCCAGTTCAGTCCATGTCCCTTCACCACCTATTGTTCTACTCATGCAGACTCTACTTCTACCTTTTTAATCCTGGTATTTAGGCTCTATTTTACTGGGGGTTTTCACCCTGAGAATATCCCATCTCTGCACCCAGGCATCCACGAACAGCGCAAGCTGCTCGAAATTACCCCTGTTTGCAAAGAAGTCCGGATTCCACGCCGGCCTCATAACCTCGGTCATGCCGTCCAGCATGGTCTCCGGCAATCCTCCAGTATAGGACAATGCCAGAGAATGTGTTCTGCGGTCTGGTTGGGTGCCCGCACGCACAACCAGGATCCGCCACTAGGGGTGAACTCATGGAGCTTTCCCCTAAATTCTCCGTGCCCCGTTAACCATTTGTACTACATGATGACCCAGGTTCAGCTTAGCATAAGCCATTTCTACTCGGATGCTCGGGAAGAATGAGTACGTCCAGCGGCCTTCTTTCGCTCGACGTCCCACCTCCTCTGCCACTCTTCCCAAGTTTTATCCCCTCAGGGCCTCCAACAGGTCACCGAGAGAGTCGCCAGGTCTCATATGTAAAGGTTACCCAAATGTACTACCTGTTCTCCCTTTTTTAGTCTCCTAGCCGCCTCAGACTGCACCACCTCCAAGTCTGCTGGGAGTTCCCCAGCAAAGGACAGGGAGAGCCGCGCTTGACACCGTTCTGTAGCTCCAGTCAGCGCCAGTAAAGGCGGTCTCTGTCCGCTCAGCAGGGTTCTCGGTACATTTCCCGCGTGGGCTTTGTGGACCCACACACGCGACGCATAGGTCAGTTGAGCAACATAGGTCGCTCTTATATAATCGTCCTGACAGCCGCACTTCTCAATCCCCAGGTCGCGCCGCTAATGCGTCGGACCTTCATGAACAGTGTGCTTGCCTTTGCCGATATAGATTCGCGTGCGCCAAGAAAGATCCGACCCGATCCAGATATACTCCCAGGTACTTCACCACGTCAGGGGTGAACCTAACGCTGACTCCCCCCATCCTTATTACGGGGTTCCTCCCTCTGTCCCAGATTTCCCTTGAGCATTAGGCCCATGGTCTTATGCGGCGAGAAAGTTAGTCTATTTCTAGTACCCCATTCCAGAACCCTGTTAGTAGCTACATTGCCTTTTGCTTTCGATCTCCCGTCTGCTGTCACCAGACAACAAAAGAAGAGCGTCGTCCGCATAGGCCACATATAGGCATCCCCCCGGGAGAGGTATGATCAGAAGATCATCGAACGTAACGTTCCAAAGTTTTGGACCCAGGACGGAGCCCTGAGGACACCCCATGGTCGTCAGCATCACTATTATAGTGGATCCGTGGATCACCGTGATAGATCTCTCCTCCAGGTAGCTTCTCATTATAGCGAAAAGCTCCTTCGGGCATCCTCTATTTTTAAGTTTTTACTAGGATCATCGGCCACCACGCATTGTCCAAGGCGCCTGCTATATCAAGGAAAAATCCCACATACGTATTTCCCCGACGCCTCCTCACTCCACTTCGTCACGTACAAGATTGCATCCTCAGTCGACAGGGGACCTGGTGAAGGCCGAATTGCCCTCGCACATGGCGGGGCCAAGCAGCGATCCAACCTGTCCGCAATCAACTTCTCCAGCACCCATTGCCGAAGACTGAAAGCAGAGTGATCGTCCGGTACGCCTTGGGATCGGAAACCTCCTTATCACCCCCTTTGGGAATGATCTTAAGGAGACCCTCTTTCCAAGATTTCGGAAAGACTCCTGTTTGGAGGCATATTTCCATCACCGACAGAAACTCCTCCCTTGCAAAACGCCAAACCTGCTTAATTATGGCCCCGTTAATCCTGTCCAGCCCAGGTGCTTTTTTTGGGCCAAGGTTTTTAATGATTATATCAAGCTCTTGGTCGGTCACACTAATAATCGACGGGTCGCTGATGCTGGGATCTACCCGTGCAATCCGCCTTACGAGCTCGTGGTACACCGTGTCCTTTTTGTGACGTTATCCTGAGGTATGAGGTTCCTGGACCAGCGCCTCCAGAGTGGACTCCACTGTGGATGTAGCTGCCTGGTCTTTAACAATATTATTCAAGTACCTGTCGGAACCCCCTGGTTTTTGCCCAGTACGCACCCCCAGGGACCAAGGGTGAGCGTTTCCTACCTCGGTGATCCAGTTTCTCCAATGGGCCGATTTTGGCCTTGAGAATCCCGGACCTATATGCACGTCTCGCATCTCGTGCGACGCGCCTCAGCCATGTGGTGACCTCATCACTAGCCCTCTCCCGGTTGCATCGCCCAGTCTGCGCATACTCTTTTTGAAATCCCTCTTTAGAACAGAGAGTTCGTCATTCCACCATGGAGTGCCGATCTTGCCCCTTGGCCTGATCCGCCCCAAGATGGAGTCCGCTGCCCTCGTGACACACTTTGTAAAGTGGTCCCCTATGTCAGAGTCCCTCCTGGCAACTCTGACATTGAAGCCGGCTAGCTCCTCCCGCAAAGCAGCTCCGAAAAACCCCCAGTCCGCATTTCGCGTCCTGTAGGACCACAGGCCAGCCTGCTCACGAGAAGAGTGCGTCACGCCGCTCAACTCAAATGTAATGAGCCTGTGGTCGCTCTGAATCTCTCTGTCGTGTACCATCCAACCCTTGGCTTTCTGGACCAACGACGGAGAGACCAGCGTCAGGTCGATGTTGCTCTCTCCACACGGGCCAGAGAACGTTTTCAGCTGGCCCGCAGAGTTTAGCAGCACCAAACCAGACCCTACAACAAATTCCTCGACAGCATCCTGTCTCGGAGTACGGTAACTCACTGTGTCGAACCAAAGTTCAGAACGAGCATTGAAATCTCCTCCAATGATCATGTCAGTTCCCCTGTGATTGGTCAATATTGTCTGCAATCCCTGAACGTGAGGACCGGCCGGCTGATCGTATTTCAGATAAACCGAAACCACAATCACCTCGTATCCCCCTAATGTCAGCGATATACAGAGCCTGTATTCATTGGACAGGTGATGCAAAACCAGAGGCCGCAGTTTCCCGTTGTTAAAGACAATGCCAGCCGCGGGACTAGCACCCTTCTCCAGAACCGTGAAGCAGTCCCCTAAAGGCACCGTCCTTCCCGAGACAGCGTACTGCTCCTGGATGAGCACCAGGTCAGCCGCCCCGTCTCCATGACTCTCTGGAGCTCTAAGGTTGCCGCCTTTGATCTCGCAAGATTCACCTGTCCAATCCTTATTTTACTGGCTCGTTCAGAAGCCATAGTCGGTTCTCTTAACACTCTGTTCGCATGCCGCCATGTAGGCTGGGCACTCCGCTGAACCCGTTTAAATGTTTGCTATCCTTCTTGAAGTGTGCACACGTGGCACACTTCGGGGGAGCGTCCTTATTTGGGCAGGCAGTGTCTCCGTGCCCCTGCTCCGCGCAGTGCCTGCACGTCTCCTCCTTGAGGGTACACTGCCGCCCCACGTGGCCATACAAGTGACATTTGAAGCAGCGCGTTGCCCCAATGTAATCCCTGGTCCGGCAGCTGTACCATCCCAGATCATTTATCATACAATTTATAACAAATTAATGTTTAAGCGATATTTTTATCCCAAATCAGTTATATCTTAGATTACCTTTTATCGTAAAGTTTAAGGTCCGCCACTGGAGGAGGCAGACGCGGTCCTGTTATCATAACCCGAATGACAAACACACATTTTCGTAAAAGGACACGTACAATTCGACACGCCTTTGCCAAATAAGCCATGTGAAATATTCGGATTTTTGGATGGATTACATAGAAGTATTTAGCACCATAACCAATAAGATAGGGGAGAATTGTCAAAAATAGCACCCCAAATATGTTTTTATAAGAATTGATGAAGTTTTTAATTTTATAATGTAAGTGTAGTAAATATTATTTGAAGTTCATTGTGATTCAAACGACATTTTAGTAGGTAAATTGTTGTCATGAGAATGTTATGAAATATTTAACCTACATAAGGCTCATTTTGTACACTTTTGAAGGTAAAATGACCCCAAATACTTATACAAAAAACGGGAATCGCCAGAAAAACGAGTTTAAAAAAATAGGGCGGATATCATGTACATGAAAACGTCGTCTTAATAATATTATAGTTTTAAAAGAAGTATTTGAATGTACAATGAAAGATTTAATATTAATTTATACTCCACTTCAAAATTGCTAGTACTCTAACGTTCGATTGCGCAAATAAAATTCAGCGTTACGGAAACAGTTTTCAATATTTAAAAATATGTACATCTTCCTCTTCTTTTGCCACGCTCGCTCCTATGTTGAGCATGTGGACATCACTAGATCCCTCCAGGATACCCTACTGGATAACTACTACTGTTTTTATCATATATAATAAATATATGCATATTATGCACTATATTTTTTTAAAAATACGACCTCTTATTTTACGTACGTCGTAGGTTCGCAAAAATGTAAAAATGGTCATTTTACCCCTAGGGCTCATTTTGGACTAGATTTCTCTACTTGCAGTAGTAACTTCTGACGGAAGAAATAGACATTGTTTGAAATAAGTAATTCTTTAAGAGCACTTGGTAATGGAGTTTCCATGTTTTGCTTACTCCCAAGGATTCCGGAATATGGATCGTGGTGTATACTCGCCCAGAGCTGTATGTTTGTTTCATTATTTGTGCGTTATGACTACTTTTTTGTACTTTTCCATTACGTCACTCCTGACAGCCACGATTCGCAGATTGAAAGATTTTCTCTCGTACGCGTTATTTGATTACTTCCGATTCGTAATGTTCATCTCATACTACTCTAAACAAACATAAATACGTTAAAATCTTCATTCCTTTGCCGTAATTGCTAATCGTTTCTATTGCTTTCTTTTTTCGCTTCTAATGGTGCATAAGGCACTACATTGGTATATAAAATATTTACCACCAAACAAGCTCTGGACCGCATGCTTGAACTACCGTTTCACTCTTGACCACATGCTTGAACTACCGTTTCACTCTGGACCGCATGCTTGAACTACCGTTTCACTCTGGACCGCATGCTTGAACTACCGTTTCACTCTGGACCGCATGCTTGAACTACCGTTTCACTCTGGACCGCATGCTTGAACTACCGTTTCACTCTGGACCGCATGCTTGAACTACCGTTTCACTCTGGACCGCATGCTTGAACTACCGTTTCACTCTGGACCGCATGCTTGAACTACCGTTTCACTCTGGACCGCATGCTTGAACTACCGTTTCACTAGGGTAAACCAGCGTATATACTCAAAAACATTTTTTTTATTACATAATTCTTATCGGTTTCTCTTATCAAATAATAATTTTTCGCTGCTTAAATTAAAGCAAGTTAATAACAGATGTTCAGATTACACAAAATGTAAGAAATAATCAACATCAACAAAAAGGTTTGTTGGATGGACAAACATTGGATTTTAACAATGGCGGGTTTGCAAATATTTGGACCGTGGAGAATCAGGTGGAACGATAAGCTCCAGGCCCTTTACGGGGAACCAAGTAATTACATCAAGTGGTCATTTAACCCAGCCAATGACAGGTCATAAGCCCTGTAAACATCTAGATATCCATATTCACTTTCAATATTCTCGTCTCCAGTGAGAAGTAAATATTGTAATCAATAATAAATATTCAATGGAAGATCTAATTAGAGAAATTTAATACCACGTACAGACAGTACTTTATAAACGCGTATTATTGTAAATTGTACATCTCCTTTGTGAAAATTTCACATTTTAAATTTCTGTATTCGACATGTTTAGCTCGTCATTTTCTGTCTTCTTCATTTCGTCCGTCGTATAATCCACTCTGCTCAAACAGAATGTCGAGATTTTTAAAATAGAGATTAAATTGAGATTTCTAAAACAAGGTCTCAAGTTGACGGACTAATCCTGTGAGCCTACAAAGATAGAATTGTTATCCCTGTCTACATACATAGGTACACTTCAACTCACAGCAACTAATCGTTTTAAAAACGTAATTGTTCGCTTTTTATTCAAATAATGATCTGAGATTGTAATAGTACATTTCTTTGATAGGAATATAAATATTCGAGATCACTTTTATTGAGTTTTTAAACACAATTTGTTTAGATGGGTAGCCGCATTTGTGAATTATTATTAAGCCCACAAATTTAAATGCAATTAAATAAGTTAGCACGTGTAGTTATTTCACGAAAAAAAGTGTCTACATTAATGCTGGTATTACCTTGTTATGCAGACCATACATGAGTATTCTAGAGAACATTATTACATTGAATTTTTTTTTTTTTTAATATTTAAGAATTGTTATTTTACTGAAGAGATTTCAATCCTTGTTGTTTCTTGGGATGCCAACATAATTAATAATAAACCACGTAATCATCGAGTTTTCTTATATTTTGCTATGAACTTACATAAATTTGATGATGAATTCAGAACAAGTGAATAATTTCACTATGTAATTACTTACGTAAATTATAAATATTTTATGGTACTATACAGTGAGTTACTACCTATAAACATTTTCAAACAAAGTCAAAGATATGTCAAGTTAAATCGAAGTCAAAATCAATAAATAAAACTTCAATTTTAAAAAGATGCCAAAAAAAGGCATGGTATGAGTGATCATTAGATTGATGTTAACTCTCCTTATATAATCTTGTACTGTAACAAATAAAGATAATTTATATTACCGAACTTTTAAAATAATTATTTTAACCCGTTTAAACATCACAATTTTCAATTAATATTTTAAACAAATTTTAAAGGATGTTTAAATTTCTGTAAGTCGTAGATATTAGTATTTAGAGTAGACGATATTATTTTATCGCATCCACTGTTGACGAATCCTTAAAAGTTTATCTTGGACGTGGTCGGGAAAAGGCCATATTGTCGTCATGGACTAATACTATGTATGGTCTTATTTATTTATAATAAAATTTAGATTTCCTAATTAGAAAATGTGCCCATCCTTTCCATAAGTATTCGTCTACAATTTTTTTGACATGATTAAAAAGTATAAAAAAATGTGCTTTATTTAGGGGTATTGAATTATTCATTCAGCAAAAGGGTTTATACTGGGGGAATTTTTTATTCATTCAATACTTCTTCCTGTATAAATAAAAGACAGCTAAGCCTTTTCCTTCAAAATACAGACTGAAAATACAAATTGTATTGGCATGCGCCTAATTTTTTAAGATGGCGATTCTTTTTTGTATCCAACGTTTCTTATTCATTATGCAAGAGAAAACAAAAAAAAAGTTTTTTGTAGTTTTGAATATCAAAATCGATGAAACCTTTAACTCTCTTGTTTTTTTAGGCCGAAATCTATGTTTTCCTTCGGAATTAATTGAAAGCATACAATGAAGACCGACCTACATTTTGTAAGGATAATTTTCATACATCAAGTATTAATGCCTGCTGTTTCTGATTGCGTTATTTCATGTCTACATCCATCAGAGCCTCCATCAACCTCCCATTGTGAACAAGATGATAAACATTCCGAAAAATCCGTCAATTTGGTTAGTGAAATAGCTATCCAAATGTCTTCAGTTAACGACATCATTCTCCATTACGATGAAAACACCGAATCTTTTGTTGACGGAGTATGTTCACAAACTAAAAAGTTTCATTCTTACGAGAGTAAAGATAATAAAAGTAAAACAAATACCTTCTTCTACAAAGCACAAAGGGCGGTCTTCATTTTAAGAAGTTATAAAGGCGATGGCAACAGTAAAATGCCTTTAAAGTATAACGATACTCGCGAAAATCTGCACATCGTAATGCTGTCAAACTTACAACATATTGAAGCATTTAATGCAAGTATCTTTAAAAAACAAGACGTGATTCTATTCGTTGATCACAATGGTTATTTAAATCATGAAACGCGCGAAAAACAAAATGAGAGAAATCAATTGAATCAATCAATAATGAAGAATGAGGATTTTATTAAACGCGTTTACATGGTTTTAGTTTTAAAAATAACTCGTGAATATTTGCATTTATATGAAATCTGTTACTACTGCGGATTCAATTCGCACAAACTTGTGTTGATCCATGAAAGTAAAATGGATTATTTTAATGATACAACAATTTATGATTTTACAAACATATTTTTGAAAAAAGTGGAATCCAATTTCAAGAACTTTAATTTACATTCGTTCAGGGTTGCTTTTCCTCACGGGAACTCCATATGTAGGATGTATTAATGAAGTGAGTACAGTCGTAGACAATGACCTATTTACCAAATGTTCTTCTCTTCGAGGTATGGAGGGAATGATGTTAGTAGAATTAAGCAGAAGATTGAATTTCACATTTTCTCTTGTAAATCCCATATCCCGAGATAATTTTGGTCCGTGGAAGAGAATGCTTTTGAATGTTGAAAAGTGGAGAGTTGATTTTGCTATAGGATCCATTACCCGAACTGAAAGCAGAAGCCATAAAGTTTATTTCAGTTATTTTGTAGCAGAAGATCTTGTGAAACTTGCTTATGCAAAGCATCAATCAAATTTAATCAATCAAAGTAAGTGCCTGCATATTATTATGTTAACGAGCGAAATTATATCGTATTTTAAATTTGTCAATTAATATTCAAATTCACAGATAAGATTCAAACAAATCAGATATTATTGTCAGAGCTTAAAAAAATCTCAAATCTTACCGCTAAGAGTTTATCGACCTTGTATTGACAAAAACCCATAAAAAATTGACGACACAAAGTCGATAAGGTTTTTTTGAGCTCTAACCGACCTTTATGTATATATAAATATACTGGCGATCTCTCCCCTGAAATCTAACACAATTTTTTATTTATTTACTATGCTAATTTGAAGGTGCGAAGTGATTCTATTAATCTATTATTTTTTAGTGCTACTGATTGTGAAAGTTTTTACCTACCAAACATGGATCATTGTTGCTGCTACCGTTGTGTTCCTGTCTTTGCTAGTATTTGCTGCCGACAGACTGATTTATTCAAATAATTTGGCATTAGGAACTTACGCAGGGGTATGATTTTTTTACTAACTTTGTTTTAGTGGTAGAATTCGTTCTCTTCCTATCTGTTTCTCATATAAGGTGTGTAGGTAACGGTAGGGTTTATTATTTAAGTTATCACATATGAAACATTTTATATGATAAACACATTTAAATAAGTATTCCACCCCCTATCGGGAATCAAACCCACGACCTCGTACGAGGCAACCCGACGCGCTACCACTACATCACGAGGGGGACAAATGTTATACATTTACAAATATTATACATTTACAAATGTTATAATTTGTTATGCATTTACCATTATATGTTTTTTAATTATTTTCACGTCCTATACGTAAATGTTAAAATTCTTTTTTCAGGCCATAGCAGGCGTTATGCTGGAACAAGTAGTGAGTGGTGTAGTGTCAAAAATACCCTGCCGTATGGCCATATGGAACTACGGAATTTACGTAAACGAGGTATCACTCATTTATAACCGCTTGTTATAAGTATGAAATATTTTTTAATTGGATAAGAAACATTTCAATTCGTATAATATACAATATATTTCAATATATAATACACCGTGTAACAAAACTCAACATACAAACGGAAAACCAGTGAAATCACATCATATTTGGAGTCGATTTTGTATGATTTTTTTTTTTTATTTGACGCATAGTTTTCGAGAAAATTGAGTGAGAAGTTTTTTTTTTTTGCAAATTATCAAATATCATTTATGTATATAGTTAAATTAATACTTTCAAGAATGAAACAAAATAAAAAATCGCATTTTATTAAGAATTTAAGCAATTTTACTTAATCTGCCGTAGGTACCTACTTATAAAAACCTTTTTGAGAACAATAAAAAAAATTTTTGAAGCTCAGATTCAAGTCATATTATACATTCGACTCCAAATATGATATGGATTCATCAGTTTTCGGGTTGTACGACGAGTTTTATTACACCGTGTATAATGTATTACAATATATTTCAATTTCGGGGTTACTTTCAAGTAGGCGCATAAAACTGTGCCAGAAAGCGGGAAAAAAGTGGAGGATGAGGGTACAAACTTAGTAGATATATATAGATATTTATCTACTCATCCGTTGCTTTGTTAATCTTTAATTGCAACTATCAATTTCTTAAACGACACCATATTTCTTTGAAAATAAGATCTATGTAATTTTAATTGTTATTTTTACAAACAACATTTTTAGTGTGTCCAAATACTTCTAGACAAAAACTGGGTTTCACCCATTACGGGCTAATATTAAATTACAATAATGTGATATCTCAACAGAGACGAGAAGTTTGGAAGGAAACGTGAATATTCGCCTAGATATTCATATTTCCTTTCAAACTTCTCGCCTCTGTTGAGATGTCAATTTGAGGTTTATTTTTACAGTTCGATGACTCTCTTGTGACAGATGCTCTACTAAAAGAATCTGACCCACATATTCGCAATTTAGTATCCAGGAAAAAAACTAACGTAAGCATATGTAGAGCACTCAAGAGATCTATGGACGAATACAGTTTCCTTGTAGAAGAACAAGTCCCCATTCAAATGGCCCTGAAGTTTGACTGCCCAAAAATTTTAACCAAAGAAGAGATATATAGAATTAGACTAGCGACTGATAATATGCTTCCAGGAACTCACTGTTGGCCATTCAACAAGCAAGCTCCATACATGGATCCTATTAATCATTATATAATTCTTCTGTATGAAAATGGGTTGCACAATAAATGGTCAGATTCTCTGTATGGACCGGGTAGAATTAATCATGTTGATTTTAAACAGGGCATTGTCCAGACTGATGTGTCTGAAAAGGTTATAAAGGTTGTTGGTCCTTTTGTCATGTGGCTTTTTGGTATGTTGATCTCTTTAATATGTTTCATTGGAGAGATTTTGTATCCAATATTGTTTCAATCGAAAAGATTCGATAAAATTTGTATGTGGTTGAAAAATTTTAAGCTACCGCACAGTCTTTATAATAAAAATAATGTCGTACATGCTGAATTGTAATTTTTTCCATAATTATGTCATTCAAAATAAAGACATAATAATCATTGCTGTTATGTATTTTTTTTTCTCATAAGAGATGTACAGATACAAAGATATTCATTTTAAAAATCTGAATACTGTTAAAAGAGGGATGATTTATAAATATTTTAATAATAATCAAAATATTACCACATTTTCTGAGACATCTGTGGAAATACTGTTAAAGCAGGCTTTAGATTAGTGAAGACACAAACCTACGTTAGGAAAATCTTTCTATTAGGTAGGTAGGTATAAGAAATTCAGATGGCATAATATCTGAAAGAAAATATAATATATTATAATTCATCGTGCACGAATTTTTTTAATGTTTAGAAATTTGGCTGCAGATACCAAAAATCAAGATAGCTCACTGCAAAATTTTACTGCGTGACAATTGCATCATTTAGTATAATATTTTTCAAAAAATAAAAAATAAACCCCATATATTCAAGTTGTACCCGTTTTTTTAATAGCCCTTAACTGCATTGTCTGTTTTTCTGCATCTGTATATATATATAATAAAAATATGCAACGTAGTTTTATTTTCCATTGTGCTTGATTTACGTCACTTCCATTTGCGACGAATTTTCCTGAACCTAATACGACGTAAATCGAGAAACCTTATTTGCTTTTATACCCAAGTAAACAGTGCGTTAGAGTAACTAATAGTATCCTTAATGTTTTTGTAAATAACCAAAGTAATGAAGTTATTTGATTGGCAACTATTAAAACAGAAAAAACATTAAATATTTATGGTAAAACGGTTAAAGTAAACAGAAATGTTATTTGATCAATACCAATATAATTAACATTTTTACAGAGTATAAAAGCCACTTATAATTATTTTTTTTCCATTTTCACATGTAACGTTTCCTCGGCATCAAGACAATAGCAATATAAGTAAGAATATATATTTACGTTACAGTAAGTCCGTCCTTGTACAATAAATTTGCAACAACTATTCGTGAAGTTTTTAAATGAATTATATTAAAATAAATAAGCAGAATTTTATAAATATGGCTTATTTAATCTAATCATTTTTACGATGTTAATTTTTTGCGTTTTTCATTGAACGCCTTTGTGCATAAAATTGAGTGAATACCTAAAACTTCAACTTTAATTCTTCAGTTAAATACAAAAATCTTAATACTTTATTTATTAAAATCGCGGGTTCGATTCCCGTAGGAGGGCAACATGAAATATTTACACGTGATTTTCATATTTTAATATTTCATGTGAGGTACTGAAGCGTATGACTGATCATCTTACTTTGGTGTAATAAAAATGATCAAGATACACTGTACTTGGTGTACCGATGCAGTGCCCTAAGCACCGTTGGGTGCGGAAAAGGGAAAGTAGTAGCAGTAAAATTCATTAAAAATATTGAGGATTGTATATCGATACGATTAAATTACATTTGTTAAAGTTAATATTATTTTTTTAATTAAATATCGTTGGTGGATCAACAGAACATAATAATATACATAAAAGTATTATTTGTCTATTTATGAGATAATTTTAAATCAATACTGTTTATGGATTTTATCGATTTTATATGAAACAGTAAGCGCCAATTATTTATTTTTTAATTTAAAAACATTTTTTATAAATACATATGTAAATAGTTAAAATACAAAAACTGAGTAAAAATAGTAATATCGGTATGTACAAAAACGGCGTACTCGTATTTAATGCGATTACAAAATAACTTTTTCAATTATTTTTACACACCTACCCGCTTTGTATGTTAAAAAAAATTCCCAGTGTAATTGAAAATTCAATTAACTTCCCTTCAGTTACCATCAATAATTATTATAAAACTATGGCACTTTATAATTGGTATTACAATTACGTTTTAGAATCATTTACGTAAAATATCAAGGTAGGTAACTGCATGATGCTTTATGTTTTTATTTTTATTTAGAAGTTTGACTCGTGTCGAATTGAATAAAAATGAATCTCAAAACACAACTGTGTATCAAATTATTTCTTATCACGACAGTTTTAAATCTCTCCTCAACATCGGGAGTCTCGAGAATATCCAGTGATATTTTTCACGACATTGGTGACAGCGAAAATATCTCTAATTTGGTATCGGAAATCGCTTCTGAAATGGCATCAACTTATGATATATTTGTACACTACGACAACTCTACGGAAAGACTTGTGAGCGCGATTTGTACTCAAAGTGGAAAATCAAACATCAGCAAAGAAAAACTGAAAAAACCGTACAAATTTTCTTACTCCGCTAAATACTTTGTATACTCTTTGAAATATTACCGAGAAAAAAACAGTACTTTTGAAACCAACTACAGAAATATTCGAAATGTTTTACACCTTGTGCTTTTGCCGGATCCATTAAAATTTGTAAATTTTAACGCAAAAATTCGCAGAGACGGCTTTATTTTATACTTATGTATAAATAATCAAGTTATATCATCGTGCAACTACGAATTGAAGAATTCATTATCAGTTTCAATGTTTCAAGACGAAACTTTAGCTAAACGAATTTTCTTAATAATGGTATTAGAAATATCAAACGGTTCAATGAAGCTGTTTGAAATATGCTTTTACTGTGGCATAGAGTCTGAAAAATTGACACTCAGATTTGAAATGAATCCGCAAGATTTAAAATCATGGGAGCTGATCAACTACATGTTCAAAAAGGTAAGATCTCAGTTTTTGGACTTTAAATCCCACAAATTTAGAGTTGGAATACCGAGAAGAAACACTTACGTGGGTTGTCAAACTGAAAAGTACACAATAGTTGGACCTGACGTCTTTACTGAATGCACTGATCCTGTCGGTATAGAAGCTTTGATGTTGAAAGAAATTGCAATGAGGTTAAATTTTGTCTATGATTTTGTAAATCCTCTTGAACACGATGAGCCAGGACCATGGATCAACATGATAAAAGACGTTAACTTGTCTAAGTTAGATTTTGCAATTGGTTCTATCTCAGTGTCACAAAGCAGAAGTCAAAGAGTAGAATTCAGCTATGTTGTTGGAGATGATCCACTAAGAGTTGTATACATCAATCGACCCAACGTATTATCTCAAGGTAGCAAATAAAATTATTAAATAGAGTAATTATTGTTCATTTTTTCTTTTAAAACATCTACTACCTAATACATTTTTATGATTTTAGCTTTGACGATAGTTTTAGTGTTCTCAGTTGAAACCTGGACCACACTTATAATTACTATCACAATACTTTCTTGTCTCATGTATGCGTCTGGTAAATATATGTTGACCAATAATTTTACTCTTTCTCGCTATTTTTGGGTAAGTTCAACCTGTTTTAATTTATAAAATGCAAGTCTTCAATATAAATACTAACTCGTCTATACGAGTATATCTATATAATATATGTTTTTTTCTAACAGCATTTTTTTTTAAAAATTTATTCTATACATGTCATACAAACCATTCATGTTCCAGTTACATATTTATATTTACACAGATCACAATAAATAATTCTATTACAAAAGTATTTAAATATTTACAATAATATGCTCTGTAACTATGCCCATAAAATAACTTAAAAACAAAACGAAGAAAAAAAATAAAACATAAAAAATAAATCAATACAAAAGAAAATATACGCATATGTACGTATACCTAATTGCGTAATTAATTTAAAAGAAAAAAAAATAATTAAACCTTACAAAAACTTTAAAAATGTATAATATACAATATACATATACTCATTAATAATAATAATATATAATTTAATACATATTATTTACTATACTTTAAAATATTATCTAGTAATATACATATACATATATTGTAGTTCTCTGGTCTGAAGTACCTACATATTTCCAAAAATATATTTACAAATGAAATAATAAACCATTAAACGCCCTCTCTATCTGTTTTTTGTTGATCAAATCTAATATTAGAAGATAAAAGGTGGGCAGCTAATTTTAGTGGGAATGTCTTAGTTCCCATAAAAATTAGTCGATGCGTTTTAAATCCACCTTTGAAGTAGGTAACTAAAAAAATATATCAATATTTTAAAACTATTACAAAAATGTATGTTTATTTTTTATAGCTACTGAGTTGTATTTTGATTGAGCAAGGTATCAGTCACTTTGATCGGATTCCAGGACGACATATGATCAGTTCTTGGCTGATTTGTTGCATTATTATATGCACTGCGTACAAAGCTAAGCTTACTTCTGTACTAATCAACCCACCGACCGAACGCATTGTAAATCTAGAGCAACTTACGCGATCGGGGTACGAAGCCTACGTAAATGAAGTAAGTTCTTGAGTGGGTACCCTAATGATTATGCGAACAATTGTTTATAATATTTATATATAGGTACAGTTACATTTTTACTTGGTTAATAGGTAACAAAATTCAAAAAAATGTAGTTTAACCGGGTTGTGGTAGATTCGGAGACTCCGGATTAGATTCTCTAGGTTCGAATCCCACTACAACACAACTTGTTTCCTGCTTTCTGGCACAGTCATTTTCGACTATTTGAAGCAGCCCCAAAATTTAAATATTTGAGTAGGTATATTGTAAGAACTCAAATGATGTATTTAAAAAAATTAAATAAATAAAGAATATGAAGCCATGTTTTACTAGGTAGGTTGTAGGTACTCCTAGTTGAAGATAAGAAATACTTCAAGAATACCCATGATTTCATTCGCTCGTAGGTACTATGAATCTTTAACCGAAGGTTAACTACATTATTATTCTCATGTAAACGCAACTTTGCTTTTGTAACCAGGCAGACATAAGATTTTTCTAAAATATGGGAAACGTCAGATGTAAAACAAATCAATAATAATATGTTTTTTTTAGCTGGATTCGTCCCTAGTAGTCGGAGCATTGCAAACATCTTCAGATCCATTGATGCACGAACTAGTCAAAAGAACTCATAACAACGTAAGCATCTGCAATGTCTTAAGAATGGCCATGACAAGGGATATAATGCTGATAGAAGAACAAGTCCCTATCCAACAAAGTCTGATGATAAAATGCGGGACGGCATTTACTGAACGAGAACTTTCTAGAATCAGGATAACACCTGATTCCATGCTCCCTTCAACCCACGCGTGGCCCTTCCGAAAAACAGCTCCTTACGTAGGAATCATCAACTATTACATTTTAATGCTCAGTCAAAAC
The DNA here is from genome assembly GCA_022494985.1 of Micrasema minimum. NCBI lineage: Eukaryota > Metazoa > Arthropoda > Insecta > Trichoptera > Brachycentridae > Micrasema > Micrasema minimum. The sequence goes on from JAGVSP010000340.1 coordinate 69,798, forward strand.
GGATTGCTTCAAAAATGGAGTAAGTCACTGTACGGTACTTCGAGAAAAAACAAAATAGATTTTGATAAAGGACTGGTTTTAATAGACACAACTAAAGAGACTGCCACGCTGTATGGACCATTTATCATGTGGTTTTATGGGATGTTGTTTTCTGTTGTTTGTTTCTTTGGAGAATGTATTTACAAGTATTCTAATACTTTCAT